>CABFKP010002316.1:0-11726 GCA_901779475.1 Panagrolaimus davidi
TGATTTGGAAGTGGCATATTATTACACCAAATTTTACCAAAAACTTTAACACTTTGTTCTTTTGCATCAGACAAGAAGAAAGCAGCACCAAAAATAATCAAAAGACAAAATAAAGAACGCAACATGTTTCAATTTAAACTTTTTGTTGAAAATGAAATAAATATGCTCAAAACTGCTTTGTTTATATCGCTTTGAAAAATTAAATTTTTTTTACACTAATTAGTAATCAAAAAAAGGGAGGAGGATGGATGAAAGATCGCAAGTCAGAGCTTTTTGTTGTTTACGTCTTTTTTTGTTTTCCGCTATTTTTGATTCAAATTGTTTACGACAAAAAAATTAATGTTTCTTTTAAAGCAACGATAAAAAAGCTTGCCATTTTTTAAAGCTTTTGCTTTTTGGGGGTATCACTTCATAAAAAAACCAACACAAATCAAACGTTTATTTTACAGAAAAAGAAATACAAATATGTGTATATTTCATTAAAATCGTTTTTAAAAACATTGTTTGTTTAACAAAATTTCCAATCAGGGCGGCGATAGAAATTGCATTTTTATTAGCATAAACACATAATTAACAGAGAAATATCACTTTTTAAAAGAACAATTTTGACATTTTAACATAAAAACTTTTGCATGTTTATCCTTTTAAGCAGTAAAAAGATAAATGCACAAGAATTATATTATTTTAGCTTTAAACATCCAACAAATTCGCCATTTTTTTCAACAAAATATTTACCATTACGACGACCTTCAGATAAAGTATATCCAAAATTAGAAAGTCCTCCAGAACGTACTTTTTCGGAAAACTCTGCTCTGTCTGCTTTGAATCCATCCCTAAAAAAATTACTTAAAACAGGAAGAACACAAATAAAAAAAACTATACTTTGAAATCCGAGTTTCGACATCCATCCCAAGAGCACTGCTAAGTTCAGATGCAATACGATCACTTTTTGACTTGTCAGACATACTTTAATTTTTCGTTCACAAAAATATGACTTTTCTTAAACATCGTAGAAGCATTTATCTACCCAGAGCGTTTATAAGAAAAAAGGGGCGGAATCAATGTTTCTATATATAAATTAAGAATAAAAAAATATATCATGATTAAATTCTTTTTTGTCCTGTCATCTATTTTTGCTTGATATTCGACTAATGACATATTTTTTTACAGTGTTACACGATAAAAAATATTCTGATATTTTACATTTCACGACAGCCACATTACGTCTATCTCTGTTGATACACAAAAAAATCAGTCGTTATGTTTTTTGCTTTGCTTTTTTCTGATAAAAAATAACATTACTTTTTTTCAATACAAAAATTTCACTTGATCACCTGATTTTTTTTTACCGTCTGGTCCTATGCTTTTTCAGCTTCTTTTTTTATTATATCTGTTTTGTTTTTTAGTTAGTTATGGAGAATCATTATTTTATCAAAAAATGTGCAGTAATGTTTAAAAAAAGCAACAAATTATTCATTTTTGGACTCCAAACAAAGACAAAAAAAAGCTCAAAACAGGATACTAACAATTTGTAAATCAAAAATTTAAAAAAGCATAATAATTTTTTTCTTTTTGCTTTTTTTGTAGATTGAGATGATCGGTTGATTGTAGTTTAAAAAGAAAAAGTAAAATTTTTTTAAAATGTGTAAAAACAAACAAAATTCGTATTCAAAGATTAAGTAACTGAAATAGTATATGGCCATCTTATAAACTAGCATACTTTTCAAATAATCATAATCGCCGAACTTTAATTTCTAATATTTTTCAGTTTTATCAAGAATCTTGATAAAACTTGATTCAAGATTTTTGAAATAACTAGATATCGTAGTTATCATATTTTAGCAACATCAGAATGAAATGAGAAAACAAGAGTAAAATCAATTCTTTCAGAAAAATCAAAAGATTTAATACCTTCGAAAGTGTAATGTATTTCCGTATTTTCATTTTTTTGAATCTATCTTCGGTCACCATGATAAATGCATTTATCATTGATATGGTCTCCGTATTTGCATTCATCTTGGCTGCACAAATGATAAGTAGGGTTTGAACGTATTCTATTAAAATCAACAAAAAAGTCAACATTTTGATGTTTCTGAAAATGTAATATTTTATCTGGATAATAAGAACAAGAAAACATACTATGAGAAATTCACAGGCATCATCAAAATCAAAACAAATTGATCGCTTTGAAATTAGAATTTTTTTGAGATTCGGCAAATGGGGGTAATCGTTATTGGATTGTATCAATTCAATAAAATCCTTTGAAGTATCACTATAACAAAAATTATTTTTGACTTTTTATAATATTTAATATGAAACGTACTAATAAAATTCGACTAATTGAGTAATCATTGCAAGAATATCCCCTTCAGAAGTTCTTATAAGGTGAACGCCATCTTTAGATAAAAAATAGATTCTAGCTTTCGTCATATTCAACCTTTTTAAATTTTTAGTGATTTTTGAAAATTCAGTTGTATAAAGTTCATGTCTATCGAGAAAAAGTTCGGTAATATCACAACGCCAAATGTAGTCGATAAATTCATTATCTACGTATGACAAACCCAATTTTCCAGTAAACCATATCTTTTGATTATTCTCTTTTGCCATTTTCTCGAGAAGTAATGTGCTGTACTGTTTCCCCCATGGATAGAAATATCCAAGTCCTTCATCATCAGTATAATCTTTGATAGCCAAAAATCGTTCGACAGAATAAAAATATTTGCATGTTCGAATAAGCTTTTCATAAACAATACCGGAACATTGTTTCATGATATGTTTAATTAATGTTAGTTTATGAAAAGCAAAATTTTGCCGCAGAGGTGCTGCAAAAATATCTTGTACCAGTAATAAAGAATTCTGCATTGCTTTCATGTTATCCATGTTGATTAATGTCTGTAAAATGTTGAAAACCTTTAGTAATGATAGACAGTTTTTAAAAAAAATTTAAATTCAGTAAAGAAACAAAACGGCAGTAAATGGTTGATAATAAGCAAGCAACGAAAAATGTAAGGAGGTCGACAGCAGCTTTTACGATAACAGTGGTCAAAAGAAACAATACATCTCAAAAAATTGTGCCATAAAATGGACAAACGATAAAGCACAATCAGTCAGACAAACACAAAAATCTTTTTGGTCTATATTCATAGAAAGCAGAAAAAAAACAATTCGATATTTTCTGTGACAATGCGGCCAACGAAATGTGGTTTTGTTTGACAAGAAAGACACATAAAAATATTTGGAACTTACAATTAGGTGAAAGGCACGAGTTGGAATGACGTTGATCTATGGTTGAAAGTGCTGGGCAAAGGACAATTTTTGCAGCAACATTGCTTGCTTGTACTTCTAATCGTAGACATGCCCAATTTTTACGCGCGATAACTGTATTCAATAATATTTTTAAGGCCGTACGAATTTTCGGAGGGGGCTCAATTCATTTCGGAGGGGGCACGCCTGTTTTAAACTGAATTCATCAACACAAAAATTAGATTTGAAATCTTTTAGAAACTGTTTATTCTGCTTGATTGGCCTTTTTTTGAAAAAAGGACCTTTATTCTGTTTTATATTTACCACATTTTTCTGATACATGCCAAAATTTATTACAAAAAAGAGAAACTATTTTTAAAAAAATGTTTAGAATTTGGTGACCAAAAATAATTATATTGAGACGGAGTGATTCAAAAATGGACATCATTCTTCACAAAAATTTGATAAAATGTTTGTCATTCAAATTTTGTGCATTTTTAAGGTAGGGGTTTGTCCACCCAAATAGATTGCTCAAATACGAAAATTGCTGTACATGTGCAATCTACTTAAATGGACAAACTACCTCTTTTTTTGCAGTTATTTACGGTTAAAAATATTGTGTTCTAACCAAAAAAAGGATTTTCAACTATTATTGTTTATTTGTAGTGACATATTCTTGCAATTAAACTGAAAAAATTAGGGGATTTACAGACATTGAAAGTTCAGAGAGTGCTTCAAAAATGGACAACGTTCCTCACAAAAATTGTGTAAAACGGCACACAAAACTTTTATAAAATGTTTGTCCCTCAAATTTTGTGTTCCCTTTTAAGGAGGAGTTTGCAACAACTAGTTTGTCCCTCCAAATAGATTGCCCATATACAAAAATACTCGTATTTGTATTTCACCTTTATCTTTTTTTGCCGCCAAATTTTTATTTTTTTTTAAAAAATGGTTTGCCTTTTCTGTAATTATGGGCACGAATCAGAAGAATGTGATAAATATAAAACAGATGAAGCCCGAAAAAAGACTGAAAATTCTAATAGATTTTGTTTTACTTGTCGTCTTGAATCTGATGTTGCACATTTGCCAGATTATAAAGAATGCCCAACAAACAAAAGTTGTATTGGTTGGTTTTCAACAGAGCACCACAAATTATTTTGTGCTGAAAGAATTAAATGTGAGTTATAAGATTTGAAGGCATGGACTTAAATATGTGGTTACATTTATATGTGCATCCTCTACAGTAAAATGACTTTTTATACCCTCTTTTGAAACATTCCTTCTTCTTTTTAAAAATTGTCCCCTTTCCACGTCCCTTTCTCCCTTTTTCTCGAAACACATTTTTCATTTTCAGCATCGAATTATTTCCTTCCAAAAATTGATCAAAATTTACTGCAAAGATTTTTGGAAATGTTTGATATGGATGAAAAATATTCAATCATTTTATCTTCTCCTACAGCAGTCAATTCCATACTCCCATTAAAAACTATCAAAATTTGGGATTCTTTTAAAAATGATGAAAAGCTTTCCAAATTTAACGTTATTGTTGGTTCTTTGATTCTGAATAATTTAAATATGGAAAAAGATAAAAAGTTTTTTAATTCAATCAAATCAAAGGTTGTAATTTGTCTGGCAAGAAGTGTAAAAATTGAAAAATCAAATCTTTCTCCTGAAATGATTTTTCATTTGCTTTCACCATACACAAAAGAATTTCAAATGTATAGTTTTTCATGTACCCCAAATATATTATTTACTGATATAATCAAGAATGGAGCAAATCTTGAAAAAATTTGGATCTACGATTGGGAAACAAATATTATTTACGAAAAAACATGGATAGAAGATTTATTGAAATTTGGTAAAAATTTAACATCTCTTTATGTCGAAATGGATACGGTTGAATTTGATGTAGAAAATTTTGTAAAATTTGTTGAAGTAAATTTCTTTTATTAGTTTTTACAAAATTTTTTATTGTATTTTTTTAGCAAAAACATAAAAACAAAAAGAATGTCCATATTGAAATTTGGTACAATCTAGATCTCCTTAATGAAGATGTCATTGATCTGAATGCTAGCATTTTTCGAGGAATTGAAAAAAGGTTATCTGAATATTTTGAATACCTGGGAAGAGCATATTCTCATTTGCGAATCGGATTTGCTGGAGTTGATGGATATTGTGACTTTTCATTGGACAAAATTAAACCACAAAAAAGAATTTTGCCAATTCGAGCTGCAACAAAACGAAATTACAAATAAAATAACAATTGTTTTTCTTTATTACAAGCTCATTTTTTGGGTATATTGAAAATGTTTTTTATAAAAATGCATGATCTTTTTTTGTCAAGTACAGTTGTAATAATTAAAATAAAATGAAAACTTTTTTCTTCTGAAATCTCGGATCTGTTCACTTTTTTGAAAATTACCTTCAGATATTCCCAATACATTTAATGATTGAACTTTTAACTCAATGTTAATTGTCCTACATAAATAAATAAATGTTGATTCTCAATGGCATTTTTTTGTTGATGATAAAAAGGGGCTGTCCAGATATGATATACATACAGTGATAGAGGGGAGGGGGTCACCGATAAAATGATTTTAAATGACGGAAATACTGTGAGGGGGGATGGGTATAGCCGGATTATGACGTCATTCATGTGAATTTTAAAGTTCTGTCAAAAATTAAAAGTGAATTAGAAAGAAACTTTTTTTCCCCTTTTTTTTATTTTTTCCCATAAAAGCATTTTGCATATTCTTATTTGATAAATTGCGTTTCGGAGAAAAACTTTTATATATTTCTTAAAAAAATGTTTGTTTGACTTTGGCTGCCTAAATCTGCTGCTAGTTTTTTACTGTTGAATCTTTCGAAATTACATTTTTGAGTTTTCCATCCTTGCGTCAAATTACAAAAGAAATTCCTAGCTGTTACACAACACTTTTTTGTGAACATTTTACTACGTAATAAGAATATGAGAAATTGTATGACTCTGTATGACACTTGAGGGGGGAGGAGTTCGATGCCGAATGACACATGATGACCAGAGGGGTCCAAAAAACCCGATTTTTGTATGAAGTCATATCTGGACATCCCCAAAGAAGGAACAAGGAAACGATAATAACCTTTTTGATAAAAGTACTACAGATGTCTCAGACGGAACGACCGTGGTTGTTGTAACATTTGCTAATCAAAAGGTAAAAAATTATTCCCATCGGATGTATTTGTTTTAATCATCTCTTTTAGCAATAAAAGTTGCTTTTTTGACATTTAATTTAAAAAAATTTTTTCCCAAGAGATAAAAATACATCCTTTTTTTAGAACGACATGCGACTTTTATGTTATATTTTTCTTTTTTATTGTCATATTTGAATTTTTTTTAAGTGTAGTCGTTAGTCGTAAGCGTATTCTAATAAAAAATATTACTGTAAATTATTTTTAAATATTTTACAACAAAATATCCCATCATAAATCATGGATAGACAAAATGAAACCCAAAATATAAAAATGTTACTACCGCTTATATATATTTTACCAACATTTATATTATATTTTATTATAATTTACTTCATTTTTATTTCAAAATTAAAAAAGAATTTTTCTGGGCCATTTTACAAACTTTTTGGAATTTCAGCTATGGTATATCCAATTTGTTCAACAATATATTATTTTTCAATTCGAATGCCAAATACACCACTTTTGATTTCGTTTGTAAAACAATGGGGACAAAGAAGCTTTTTTATAACATTTTTACAAACTTCACTTTGGTATATCACAAATGTGGCACCCTTATTTCATTTGGCAATCAGTTTTAATCGATTTAGTGCTTTTATTTTAAAAGTTAAATATGAAAAATTTTGGAATAATTGGTTATATTTTATTGTTGGGTTTTGTTTAATTTTTCCATTATTTCTTATTTGGCATATTCCATTTTCGGATATTTATATGGAATTGGACAATGAAAGTGATGTCAATTCTTTAAGGTATTTAGCAGCCGGAAATCGAAATGCAATTCCTTGGATGAATAATCCTCGAAATGCAGCAATTTTGTTGACACTCTGTTCTCTACTTTCACTAATCTTCAACGTTTATTGTGTCATAAAATTATTAATTGAAAAATTTTTATGGAAAAATCCAAATCGTAAAAAGACTTCAAAATCTGATATTTTATTAACTGTTTATACAATGCTAATTTTTGCGTGTGATGCATTACATTGCTTTCATCAGGTAAACATTTTTGTTTTAAAATATGGAAATAAACCATTAAATTTATAGTATTCAATTTTGGCAATTACTGATTATGAAACAATCAATTTAATGTTTGAAATACAAAATTTTTTGTTTGATATCAGTGACCTCGCCCCTGCATGGTTCATAATAATTACAAATAAAAATTTACGAAATCAAATATTGGATTTTGTTTTTAAACGAAAATCAAAAGTTATTTTAATAATGCCATCTATGAAGCAATCAGCAGTTGTAAGCGTAACTCACAAATAGACAATTTTTTGCTTAAACAAAAAAAAACTAGTCTATCGGAGTTTAGAAATATCAAAGATTAATTTTTTTTAATTTTATGTAATTTTAAAGTTTTGTGATTTAAGTCTTTCTAATTATAATTAAAAACACCCAAGTTAAAATTGTTATTTATTTGGTAATAAAAAATGTATGTCAAAAAAATAGGCTTCTGTAAATGTAATATCACAAAAATATCATATTTCTTTAAATATTGATTTTCAAGAAATGTGTTACATTTCTTTTTATTTTCAGAATACATTTTTTAATCCTTTTCCGTTTCATATCATTTTTATTAATATCAAGAAAATCCTTAATTAAATCCAGCATAATAAAATATTCAAATCTAAATAAGTTAAAACAAGAAATTCTGTTGAAAAATAAAAGACTCAATTTCAACACTTTTGCAAATAAAAACACAATCTTATTTGCAAAAGAAAATTGTTCATTTTGCATTAATTTGAGCGATAGAAATATTTAAAAAGAATAAACCATAAAAAGATTTTCTAGAAATAACAGATGGCGCTCGTTTTTCGTTGCAAACAAACAAAAATGAAATTACAATTCGCCATTCTGCTTTGCAAAAAAAAAATGCTCAAGTGACTTTTTGACGTTCTTTGAATTTTTTAGATACTATTTGTTTGGGATTTTGAATGAGACTTAGCAAAATTTTTTTTAAACAAATGTAAGTGCAGTGTTTAGCTTACAAACAATTCCTTGCTGCTAAATCTCTGTGCATAACATGGGCATTTTCTAAATAAAAAAATAGCAGTGCTTTTTTAAGATGCAAATATTTTTTCGGAAAATAAGTTGATTTAAAGAAAAAGATGTGTAATGTGATAGCCTGTAACAGATGTACATATCTGCAGATGAAAGCAAAAAATCAATTTACTCCCTTTTTTCTGCAAAACTTTTTACTACGGAGCTCATTTTGAGCCAAATTGCCATCGTTTTTTGATTTAAAACATTTTATTAATTTTTAATAAAATATTTTAAATAAATAATATTTTGTTGTTTGAACTCGCTGAACTGTGTTTTCAAAATTTATTTAAAAAAGAAAAATAAATTTCCGTAACTCATAATTCTATTCAGTCATGTTTTTGTCAACAAAAATATTTTTCTGTTTTTTAAAAATCGTTGCAAAAAATCTAACAAAAGTGATTTTTTCTGTTAAACAGTTTTAACAATGACGAAAGCAGTTTCTCTCAAAATAGCCTTTATTTGCAATGCATGCGTCTTTTTTGTCACCGTTCTTTTTCTTTATTGATTTGTGCTTCAAATGTGTTTAAACATTTAATAAAAAAAATTAATGTGTGATTCAATATGTGTAAATATTATTAGGATTTGATCCAAAAACAAATTTTTTATACGCCCTTATTTTGGGTTTTTATAAGCATAAGAAGGAGCAAAATAATAAAAACAGGCATGTTTCAAACCTGATTTTAATAAAGCTACTGATTTAAAAAACTCTCACATATGCGTTTTAACGTTGTTTTATTTTTAGTTTTGGTCCTTGTTGCTGCTTTCTTCAATAGTAAGTTACTAGTGCTAATAACTAATTAGCTATTAAACATTAAAAAAATAGAAAAAACGAGTTTTTAATGAAATTTTCTTAACGGGACCTGAATTCGGGAACCCTAATCGACTGCTCCACTTCTGGGCCATATTCACATATTTTGAGGCTTTACTTTTTAAGTTAACTGTGAACACTACTTTTTTGAGAAAACTGTGAAATCACGAAAAACCTTTTTTAACAACTCATTTTTTCAGAAGCAACAGCAATTGGATCTGATCGAGTAAATCAATGTGATATGCGAGGATGCAATGATATAAAAGGATGTTGTCAACGTCAGAGTTATCCAAATGGTGGATATTGTATCAATCTTAAAGCATATTGTATTAAACAATAAAAATGCAACTTTTATCTGCGAAATTTTATGCAATTATGTACATATTCTTATTAACTTAAACATATATTTATTGCAGAAATCGTGTACATATAATTTTTAAAATTGTGCCTACCTTTATCCCTTTGAATGATTTATCTATAATGTTTTTATAGCAAAAAATGCAACAAATATAAAATTATTTTTGTGAAGAAAATGCTAATAAAAAATTGTGAAAAAATTATTCTCCACCGAAAATTCATCAACATTGGGGTTGTCCAAAAATCCACATTGGGAAAATCATGGACAAACGGTTCTTTTATTTTTACACTTACATATATCGAATTCTTACTAATTCCATAAAAATCTGCATGAAAAATTCTACAAAACCGTGTTAAAAACGTATTTAAAAAAATTCACTGTTCTTTTTTTATTTTCCGCTCGCAGAAAAATGCGAATGAAAAAAGAACATTATTAGCTTTTGTCTGATTTTCAGTAACTTTTAAGAAAAAACTTGTTAGAAATTAGACAAGCCCTTTAAAGAAATAATATTTTTTAAAGAGAGAATCGCAAGAAGGAAGATAGAAAAAACGAAATCTCAGTTTAGTTAAGGAAAAGAAAGTCGATATTTGGAATGAACTATCAGCTACCAGTATCATACTGTTAACTATCTTTTTTACTTTTTCCTGTTTTATAATGACTTTTAAAAGGAACGATTTATGTTTGCTGCAACTCATCTTTCAAGGAACATTTAGCAATTATTGTTTGTTCAATTAAGTCAATTCACACTTAATGAAAAATGCAATAACAAAAAAAACAGCACAATAAATTAGAAACAAATGGCAAAAAATTAATGATTTTGCAAACATTTTTATTTAATTTTTTTAAATTTTCTGTTTTTTTATTATTTTATTAAAGAAGCTTTTAGATAAAAAATTCAAATCTTAAAAAGATTTCAAAATCTGATATTTTATTAGCTATTTATATAGTGCTAACAACTTTGTTCGCATAATCACTTGTATAAGCTTTTTCCACGCATTTACAATAAAAAGATTTATAAATCTTTTTATTCATATTGGTTTTCAATGCGAAATAAAACAAAATGTAATGTTTTTTGTTTAATTTTCAAGAAATTTTTTTCATAACAATTTCTAAATTTACTTTTTTTATTCATATTTATTTTTTAAATGTAATGTTTTTTGTTTAATTTTTCTCATAACAATTTCTAAACTGAGTAGAAGTATACTGGATGGTATAAAACTGTGATTTACAATATTTTATTTTGTTAAAAAAATTAATAAACATGCAAATCAAGTTCGAATTTATCTGTTTTATTCGATTTGCGACTTTTATATTCAGCCACAAGTATACCGTCACTTGTAATTTCCATAGATAAATCAAATTTTTCAATTCCGACCTTTTCACCCAATGTTTGCAGTCTCACTTGTCCAAGTTTTTTTGTAATAAATCTAGTGCCTTGGAGAATCTAGAAATTTGAATTCGTGATATTAGCTTTTGTGAAATAATAAATTTTTGACAATGGAAGATGTACTTCCTTGTATACCAACCTCAAGAGTTACATATTCCTGACCATCAACAGAAGTTTCATATGTTTTTGAAATTTTTTTTGTTGGGAGTTTTGCCCCTTGTGGAAAAACTACATCCATAGTACAATTTTCACTGGCAGAAATATTTGCAGTAATAACGCATTCTTTTTTGAATCCAATATTAGTACGAACTAAAAGAATAGAATGAATGTTTTTGACCACCTCTTCGTTAATCTAAGAATCAAACTTACGAAATTTATTACCATTGGTGTATGTGTGATAGCTTTCATTGACATACAAATATAAAGGGTAATAAAAATTTTCAGCAAATGGAATTTCTTGTTTTACAATAGGCAAAATTTTATAAGCATTTACGAGAACGTATGTTGCATTTTTTTCAATACGATGATTTTTAAAGTAGTTTATGCGAAGTTTTAGAAATTTACGCCAATTTGGACTATAAGTTAAAAAGAAGAAATAAAATAAAATTTTTTTATATCGAAGTTTTACGTCTTCCAATTTGGAATATGAGTCAACATAA
>CABFKP010002324.1:0-11678 GCA_901779475.1 Panagrolaimus davidi
AATTTTTCTTCTGAAACAAATCGATCTTCTAATTTAACAATTTTTTCAACGGTACTTTTCGAAGTTTCCATAAATCTATCAGATTCAATCAAATTAATTCTTTTTTCTTTCATCGACTTTGAAATTGCTTTTTCAAACAACGGCAAAGAATAGTTTGATAAAGTTTCAAAAAATACAAGAATATTTTCTTTTGTATATTCTTTTTGAGATAAATATTCATCACATTTTTTTCTGAGTTCTCTAACTTGATAAAATTCAGATAAATCAACCATCACAAAAATATTTTCATCATTTAATTTACAATTTCCAGAATACAAAAATGTCAAAAATTCGTAAAAATCATTGTACGAATTTGTTTTAATTTCAATGGCTTCCTTTTTATTCCATGTGTCCGAAATCATTCGTTTAAAAACATCCGAAACGGGTGCCAACATAAATTTATTTGCAAAAATAATCTTAAAATAAAATACATTCTTTAAACGAAAAACTTTATTAGAACTCGAGAAAAACAGTGTTAATCTTTCCTAATTTTGTAATTAATGACTTATTGTGAGCTTATTATAAATACTTACTTTTCCTTCAACTTCAAATTTCAAATCAAAATATCCGTTTTCTGGATCTTGAGATTTAAAAGTTTCAAATCTTTCATTGTTTAGTTGAGTCATTTACGCTTTGAAAATCGACTAAAAAATTATTTCTCTAAAAAAATGTGCATAAAAAAAGAGAGAAATAATAAAGAAAAAAATAATGAAAAGTCAGCAAGAAAAAAGGCAAAAAATGAAAGTGTAAAATAAACAGAAGACTTATTCAGAGTAAAATAGGTAAAATATATTCGAATGAATGGTATTAAATCTTTTTTTCAGCAGCAATATGGTTTGGCAAAAACAGCATCATATCAATTGATCTGTCCATACGTACGTATCCTGACTAAGATGACCAAGCAACCAAAACAAAGGCACTTGAGTGGTTTTGAAGTGCCTTTGTTTTGCTCAACCCAAAAACAAAAAACTTCTTAAGCAAAAAAAGTTTATTCATAAAAACAAGAAAATACAAACTACAATAAAATAATAAAAAAGTATAGGCAATAAAAGTACAAATAAATAAAAAAACTTAAGGAAATCAGAATCTGTTTCAATCGTCGTCTGTTTCAATTGGAAATGAGCCGTTTATTGTTGTTGTCGAAGCATTAACATTCGCATTTGTTGATTCATAAAATTTTGTTGCTGTTGAGCTTCAGTGAAGGGATTTCAGAATAAATTTGGATTGACGAAACACTTTTATCCCAGTCAATAGATAAAAAAATACAGCTCCTAAAAAAAGAATTTCCGATAAAACCTCCAAAGGTTTGTTTTTGTGCTGAACTAATTCAAAAAATAAAAATATTATTATTGAAATATGTCCACCAAAACATACAATAATTTCAGTGTAATAAATTGTATTAAAAAAAGATGGATGCATTTTAGGCAGAAAGGAAGTGAAAAAAAGTTTTTATTTCACATGAAATATCAAAAAAGGTTTAAAAATTCAATTATTTCTGTTAAATTTAAAAAGGAGCATTAATGTTAAAAAAAGTCAATGGCAAAATTTTCATTTTAGTTTCTTTAAAATGAAAATTTTAGATTTCAGACGCTTTTTTTTAAATGAATAATTTTTAGAATTATAATTTACGTTAGATTTATTTATAGCGCTGTTTTTTTCAACTTCGAGCAAAAATCAAAAATCTGTCCGACGACAAAAATTCAATTTAATCGTATCGGCTTGAAACTTTGCACACATATAGATATGAGTTAAAAAATAATAAAGGAAAGGTTTTTGGACCCATGTCATACCTGGAAACTCTGAGACACGAGCTTGAAAATATCAAATTTCGGAAAAAATGCCAATTTTTGGCAGTTTTTTTGATCTTGATCTCACAAAAAAACTCAAGTTACTCCCTGTGTATTGTTTTATCTGAAGNACAAAAAAACTCAAGTTACTCCCTGTGTATTGTTTTATCTGAAGCATTTTTGTGTATAAAAATACACATCATAAACCCTTAAAAGTCAATCTAAATGAGGTGCAAGTTCAAAACGGGCAGGGGTCCTCGAAGTTGAAAAAAACAGCGTTTTGTACTAGTAAAATGGACGTTGAACAAGCCAATGCTAGGTTTTTGAAAGCAATTGTAAACCTTTTGAGTTACAAATACTTTATTCCTATTTTTGACACACATTGTAAAAGTCTGTTTTTTGGTAAAAAGCAGCAATTTTTCTACTGTACGAATATTGCTAAAATGACAAAAGTAGATTTCTTCCATGTGTTTCAACTTTTAATATAAAATATTTTAATACATTTGTCAATTGTTTATCATAAAAAAACTCTAATAAAAAAATAGAAAACCTTTTTAACTTCAAAAACAATCGATGTGCGCCTTTACTTTTTGTGTGCAAAAAAAACTGATAACAAAACTGCTCTCAATTTTAACGTAAAAAAACATTTTAAGTGACATTAAAAATTGATTGGCAGTGTTTTAAACATTTATCTGTGCGAAAATAAAATGGCTAAAAAATGTCAATTTTGTGATGAAAGATTAGAAATTTTTAAATCCCAAGATCAAGAAAATGGTTACTTTGATTTAAAGTTTGAAGTAGAAGGAAAAGTAATTTTTATGATTTAAATATAACTTATAAGACTTGTATAAACCCAATTAGGAAGGCGTTTTTTAAAAACAAATAAAAAACCAATTTTTTTTTTGATTTTCAAATGACATAAGAAAAATAAATTTTTCTATACGGAATTATTTTTTTAATTAAAAATTTAAATTTGTTTAAGCCGATTTATGCTCACAAATTTATGCTTGCATCAGTTTCGGATGTTTTTAAACGAATGATTTCGGATATTTGGAATAAAAAAGAAACCATTGAAATTACAACAAATTCATACAATGATTTTTACGAATTTTTAACATTTGTATATTCTGGAAATTGTAAATTAAATGATGAAAATATTTTTACAATGGTTGATTTATCAGAATTTTATCAAGTTAAAGAACTTCAACAAAAATGCGACGGATATTTATCTCAAAAAGAATATACAAAAGAAAATATTCTTGTATTTTTAGAAGGTTTATCAAATTATTCTTTGCCGTTGTTTGAAAAAGCTATTTTAACTGCAGTAAAACAAAAATATCCAACCTTTGTTGAATCTGCGAAGTTTATGGAACCTCAAAAGAGACAGTCAAAAAGATTGTTAGCTTTCAAGATCGATTTGTTTTTGAAGAAACGCTTTTTGAAATGGTATGTTGACTTTAATCGTTTTGAATTACTAACACAAATGTAAGCTTACCTAGGTCTCAAAAAGTTAGAATATTTAAGGTTTACAAATGGGCAGAAAACCAAGTCATCAAAAAACAGAACAAAGAAATTGAAGAAAATTTAAATATGAACGATGCAATCAAAGCCGAGATTGCAGAGTTTTTGCCGTATTTTAAATTTAAGAAAATGGGACCACGTTTTTTGACTGAATATGTTGGTATGTGATTTTGTTTATTAAAATTCTTACATTTTTTGATTTCACAATTTTTTAGTTAAAAGAGGCTTTCTTTTTTCCCATGATAAATTGAGTAATATTTTGGGAAGTATTCATGGTGATATAGAAGGTGATTTTGTAGTTATGTTAAAGTAAACAATAATTTTTTTAGTAAAAGTTACGAATTCTGTTGGAAATTCAATTTGTGGTTATCTTCAAAACAATAGTGCGATTGAAATTATTAAAACTTTAAAGAACAGGGAATCTGATAATGATGTCTATAATGTCATTTATTGGAAAACAGAATGCAAGAAACCTTCAACTCCAAGTCTATTAAAAAAGAGAGTTGGCATTGAATGGTATTTAATTTATTTTAATGATGGAAGCATTGGAGTAGTAAATAATTCTTTTGAAATTGGTCAAAATAATTATTTGCTTGCTGAAATGATTGCAGAAACAGATTTTAAAATTACATCAAAATGTAAAATTGAAATTGAATAAATTTTATTTGTATTTGATTTTTTTATGATTGTTTTGGAATTTGAATAAACAAAAGTTTTTTATATATTTTGTAATATAATTCCTTTTTCTTTAGTTAAAAGATCTTTTCTTTTTTCCTGTGATGAATTAAGCGATATCTTGGATACTGATGTAAAAGGTACATGGTAAGATTCCCGTTACATTTCCATTTTATAGTAAAAGTGACAAATAAAATAGGTGAATCATTAAGTTGCATGCTTTGACGGGATGATGAAGCAGCTGTTAAAGTAATAAAATCTTTAAATAATAGTAAATGTTATGACTACGGTTATAATAAGATGGTACTTTGGAGAACGTCAAATTTTTCATTTACAAAATCAATAAAAATGAGAGAAGGTGTGGAATGATATTTGTATTACATTCCTGGACAAATTGGTTGAAATGGTTAATTAAACATCTGAATTTAGGTTGTAAAATTGAAATAATTGAGTAAATGTTTACAAATTATTTTACTTTATTTTCTGACCTAAGTTTTTATAAAGATTTGCATAGCTACGTGTAGAGACAATTTGCGACTTTTTGTTTTTCTGTACTATTATAATGACCGCTTCCAGTTGCGCATTTATTTTTTATTTTATCTGACTCAGAAAAAAATTCTGCATCTGATAGGCATATTTTCGAATTCCCCCACGAACTACCACGAAATTCGGCTGAAAAAATTACGGTATTTTCATTTTTTCTTTGTCGATTATCTTTTTTATGAGCACAAAAACTAATATTTTTTGTTATCAATTATTATTAATAAAAATTTTCTGCATTTTTTGGTACTAATATTATATTTATTGCGCAACTTTGAAAAAACGGTACACATAGCTAGATTTGCAAGAATTTTTTCAAAGAATATAAAACGCTGTTTTTTTCAACTTCGAGGACCCCTGTCCATTTAGAACTTGCACCCCATTTAGATTGATTTTTAAGTGTTTATGATATGTATTTTTATACACAAAAATGCTTCAGAAGAAACAATTTGCCGGGCGTAACTTGAGTTTTTTTGTGAGATCAAAAAAACTGCCAAAAATTGGCATTTTTTCCAAAATTTGATATTTTCAAGCTCGTGTAGCAGAGTTTCCAGGTTTGATATGGGTCCAAAAACCTTTCCTTTATTATTTTTTAGCACATATTTATATGTGTGCAAAGTTTCAAGTCGATACGATTAAATTGAAATTTCGTCGATGGACAGATTTTTGATTTTTGCTTGAAGTTGAAAAAAACAGCGTTATAAGACGCGGATTTGAAAAATGTTTTTTTACCCCCTTCAAAAAAGGCTTGAAAAAGACAAAAAAGCCATTTTGCCAAAAAAAAACGCGTTTTGTTAAAAAAAACCTCATTTTTTCCCTATAAAAAATGACATTTTTCAAACCGTTTGAAAAACACACTTTTCAAACGGTTTGAAAAAAACATTTTTCAAATCCGCGTCTTATATCCTTTATTAATCAAAACAACAATTGAAGAAAGCCACCAACATTTAAATTAACAGTTTTCACAGTCAAATATTTGCACTATTCACAAAAGCTACATTAAAGACATTATTTTTCCTTTCAAAATATTTAATAAATTTTTGTAACTTAAAAAATTGAATAAATTCTTTTCTCATAATTGAGCTTAAAACAAATAACATAAAAACGGGAGGATAAAATTGTGCCAAATATAAAAAATACGAAGTTATATAAAAAGTATTACTATCAAAATAATTTGAAAAATAGCTAACACAATAAAGAAGAACCAACATTGTTCAAGAAAAAAGCGATTGAAAAATTAGTAACCGTTCCATTTTTGCTTTTGTTGAAAGATTTGATAATTTTGGTGAAAAAATTACTCCAACAAAAATTAGAATTAAAGCTAATAAGCCAAAAACAGTATTAATAATTGAAAAGTTTTGAACGATTTGAAAAACGAATGGACTACATTGTTACAGAACAATCAAAACCAAAAAAAATTAATCACAAATGATGCAAATGTTTTGCCACTTATAATTTTGAAATTTATACTGTATATTTAACACAACTTTAATGTAAAACAAATAAAAATAATCACAAAATAAATATATTAATTTAATTATAAAATACATACATATATACATTTCATTTTCAATGTTGTTCATTGCTTAATTGAGTATCATCACTTTTGGTTTTCTTTCCATGTAAAAATTTTGGAGCCATGAAGTTTTTGTGATGACAGGTGTTGCAAGTCCAGTTGTTGTTGCTTGAGTTATTGGAGTTGGAGTATGTGAAAGTCCAGTAGTTGTTTTTGTCGTTGTTGTTACAAGTGGTGTACGAGCTTTTGGAGTTGTTGTTGTTGTAGTAGTTTTAATCTTTACTGGAGTTGGTGCAGGTGTTGAAGATTGAGTTGGTGCTAAAGTTGGAATTATTGCTGCTGTTGTTCGCTTTGGTGGTGAACGTTTTGGAGTTGTTCGAAGTTGTTGTTTAGGTGTTGATGCAGCTGATTTCTTTGTTTCAGATTTTTTTGGTGTTACAGTTTTTCCTCGACGTCCAAGTGATTGAACAGGTTCTGCAGTTCCAATTGTTTGTTGAAGCTTTGTTACAGGTGTTTGAGTTGCATTCATTAATGGTTCGGCAGTTTTTATCTTCTTCAATGCAGATGATGATAGTTGGCTTTTTGAAAGTTTTGATGCAGTCCTGCAAAAAAAATTATGCTAAAATATATTCCACAAATATAACAAAATCTTACAATTCAGTTGGATGCAAAGTAATATCAGATAGATGTAATCTATCCTCTGATGCATAATTTCCAGGTAATGGTGTTGAACATGAAGCAGATGAAGTATGTTGGATCTTATTTACTATTCCCCCCCCCTTCCTACAAAAAAGGAAAAAACATTGCGTTGCCAAATATTATTTTCAAATATGCAAATTTTATCTTTCAAATTTTGACTCAAAAAAATGAATTTTTTCTGAAAATCATTGCCAAAGAAGGGGAGGGGGATAGTAAATAAGTGCCATTAAGAGAATCATTTCTCTATCAGAACTTGGCACTAATTTTTTTCTTATTGTTAAGCTGACTTAATACAGTAAAATCATACAAAAAAAAGATTAAAAATTGGAGATAAAATATTCCAAAACAACTTTTTTTTAAAGAGATACACATTTATGTGAATTCGATTGAAGAAAAACGTCTTCGATATATTTTTTAAACAAGTGTTGCGTTTGTTAAAAAAAAAGTTTGCAGAAAAAAAAGAGAAACAGCTGTCAAAAGTATTTCATTTTTTATTATTGAAAAAGGTTTATGTCGTTTTTTGAATAATGTATTAATTTTTTTTAACTTTTCTTTTGCAAAATCATTCCAATAATGAAACAAATTACAAATTTCACAGCAGTTTTAGAGCAATGATAAATAATGTTCAGATGCGAAATAAGCATTTCATCTGAACATTATTTATAGAAAAAAATTTGTACGCATTTTATACATAAATTATAAAGATTTATTAATTTTTTGTAACAACGCATTAGACAATTCTCAAACATATAAATTCACATCCAATAACAAAGTCTTTAAAAAAAGCTTATCTTTCAGAAATCTATTTTTTGTATAAATTATTTTCGCCTGCTTTTATTTCGAAATACAGCTGCAAAAACAAACATAAGAAATTTGGTGTTTTATTCGAGTGCTTTCAACATTAACATTTTTAAAAAGACAAATTTCCTTGAACATTTTGCTCAAAATTTTTGCTGAAACTTGTTGAAATTATACAATAATTACAATTGGGATTTTATTTTCTTGCAAAATTACTTTGTTTTCTAGTTTTTTTTGATTGAAAAAACTCGTGTTTCGTTAAAAAAATTTTAAAAGAAGCTCCATATTTTATTTTTACTATTTCGAAATATAACAACATTTATGTGTTTTTTTGTTGAAAAATGCGAATAAACAAGCGTTGCGCTGAAAAGAAAAGTGAAAAATGTATTTAGCAAAATACAGCAAAAGATCGAAAAAAGGCAAATGGCTGAATTTTTGGAAAAAAATCGCTTTTTAATATTTTATTGATTTTTTAGTATCTTTTTACAAAAATGCTTATTAAAATAAAAAATTGCCAACTTATAATGTTTTAAAAATTAAAAAAAAATGACAGCATAAACAATAGTGAACAGTAATAATCTGACGGAATTGATTAAATTTAACGATAAATAAGAAAATATAAGAAAAAAAAGTAAAATTTAGAGTCGTGAAGAAAGAAGAAATTAACATAAATTCTTCATTCTTCTCGAAAAAGTTAATAAATAATCTTGTTTGTTTGTAAATTTTATGTCACTTTAAATTATAATTCATCGTCAAATAAAGTTGATTAAAATATTTATCTGTCTGGAGATAACATTTGCTCCCCGACAAGCTGGTGCCTTTTAAAAAACCCGTTTTTGTGTGTCAAACTAGTATTTTAATAATTTTATCTTTTTAATATTATTTCCCAGTTACAACAAGATTAATAAATTTTTCTTCATTTGATCCATCATAATTTGATTTCCAAATTCCAACATCCTTATTATTATTGTTTCGAATCATATATTTTACATTTTCAAAATTTTCTGTTCCATTCCAAGCAACAAATTCTAAAGGATCTTTTGAAAGTCCATTAATCCAAGCTTTACATTTCCAAATGGTTGAATTTGTGGAGCCTTAAAAACTTGTTTTAAAACGGACTTTTTTAATCATCTTTCTTTTGAAATGGCATGAACATCAACATCATGCAAAATATCAATAGAAAATGCCCCTGAATTGGAATTCAAAAGATTTCCAAAAAGACATTTTTCATTTTTCCAAAAATGAAAAATGTCTTAAACCGAGAAAAAGAAGAATTTGCATTTGAAGAGTTTTATAACTGGCAAAAAAGACTTACAAAATTCAATTTCATATTCTTTAAATGAAGTAACATATTTTTGTCCTTTGCATAAATTGCTTTGACAAAAATCAAATGGTATCGAATGATATTCTTGATTTAACATCTATAAAAATATTACAGCAAAAATTTATTTTAATAGGTCTTAAAAACTAACCTTCAACTTTTTTATTTCTGAAGCATCACAGTTTTCAGAAAATTTACTATCATCATTTTTGATACATTTATTTCTGTCAGTCAATTCAAATATTAATAAAATTGTCGTTAAAATTGTTAATAAAATTCCAATAATAATTAAAGGGAGAATAAAAAATTTTTCATTTCTTTCAAATTTTGTTTTTGAAGAAAAAATTAATTTTGGATTCTTTTTCTCCTTTTTTATTGGTAAACGAAGCATTTCTGGTATAAATTTATTAGTAAAAAGTTAAAAAAGCAGCATTAATCTGAAACACAAAATCGGTGGCTCTTTTTAAAGTTGTTTTCAAACATTTTTCTAACAATCCAAAAAATAAACATCAAAAGTTTAAAATAAACTTGTAATGAAAAAATGAGTAGGATGTTAAATTTAAACAAGCAGAAAATTTAAAGCATTTTTTAACAACAAAATGGTTTTTCTTTAATCTTTTTAAAAACATACAAATAAAAAGTTGCAGCTACATTCTGTCACATTTTCGTTTTCAAGATTTTATAGTTTAAAAAAACTTTAAAAATTTAAAGTTCTTTTTCAAAATAGTAATGTTTGTTAAAAATACTTTTGTTATAATTATTGTAGTTATAAATTATTTGGTGATTTTTTTATACTGTGTTATAATACTTTTATGGCGAAAAAATGTGGTCAGTTTTTTTTTCACTTTTAATAAAAAATTAAGTGAATTCACTTTTTTTTGTTGTTTAGAAAAAAAAATTAAAATAATTTAATTTTTTAGATTTTTAAAAAGCATCCTTTGAAGAAATATGCTTTAAATAGTGAAGAAAATCATTATCAAAATTTCTTGATTCCATCAGAATGTATAATTTTTGGTGATAAATTAGGATCAGGTACGTTACATTATTTTTGAAATTACAACACATGTATGTTATCTCTATTACAGGAGTTTCATCTGATGTTCATCATGGAACTTATAAAAAAGATTTAACAAAACCTGAAACAATTCAAATTGCAATAAAATCTCTAAAACTTTCTTATAACAAAGCTGAAACTTTAAAAGAGATAAAACTTTTAAATTCATGCAAACATTCAAATATTGTAACATTTATTGGTTGGATGGAATCATCGGAATCTCATCCAATTTGTATTATTACTGAATTTATGGCAAGCGGAGATTTGGCAACATATCTTTCAAAACCTGATAATTTGTTGTTACTTTCGACAACATTTTCATATATTTTTCAAGTTTTGGATGCAATGATTTATTTATCCCACAAGCATATCCTCCATCGAGATTTAGCAGCAAGAAATTGCTTGTAAGTTTTTTATGGGCATTTTAAACTTTTTTATTAAATTTTTATTAATTTTATTTGATTAATTCGTCTGACGGGCCACCATAGAAATTTTTCAACCAAACGCAGTCCTGAATTGACGAATAATTAATTTTTAATTTTACATTAAAATTTTGAAACTAAATATTATTTTTTGTCAAGACGCCAAAAGCTTGTTTCAAAACAATAGAATATCCTATATTTTTTAGGTTAAATGAAAACTATAAAATCTTAAAAATTAATGATTTTGGTTTATCCCGTGAAATGGATATGAACTACGAATATATTAGTGAAGAAAATCCACGACTTCCATTTCGGTGGCTACCTCTAGAAGCATTGCTACCAACTTCTTCCCAATATAAAATTGTATGTTTATAAATTTCATTTCTTATCTCGAAAATATAATTGAAACTAAAGATTTTTAGTTTACATTTAAAGGAGATATTTGGTCATTTGGAATTTTAATTTGGGAAATTTTTGAAAGAGGGACAAATTTATACAATGGTTTGAATCTTCCTGATTTGATAAGCTTTTTACAAAAAGGACAACGCCTTTCATGCCCTAAACAGTGTCCTATTGAATTGTACGATACATTTGTATATTTCATTAACATAATTAAGATCCACAATCTTATAGATATACAATTATGCTTGAATGTTGGGATGAAAATCCAGAAAATCGACCAATCTTTGATGTTCTTCAAAATGTTATCAAAGAAGTTTATGGTCAAATTGAACCTGACAAGCTTGATATTCCAGTTAAATTGGATGATAGTTTGGATGAAGGATATGAAAGTCCAAGTCAATCAATATTACAGATTTCTTAGTTAAAAAATTTAAAACTGTACAAATATCAAAAGTATTTATTTATTTGGTTCAAATTTTATGTCTTTAAAAAATAAATAAAAATTTACTTAAAAAACAACCCATCAAATTTTAAGCAAAACAGAATTAATCAAATTTGAACATTTTTCCACTTCCAATTTTGCTTCATTTTTGCCTTCAGCTTTTAATATTAATTCTTTCAAAATTTCCCAATCAACTTTATATTTCCATGTTAGGGGTAAATAGATGAAATGATAAATAAACATAATTTCTTCATCCTTGTTATTTTTGCTTGGTGTAAATTTAATTAGTGTATTGTCATTGCACGAAATAACAATGGTGCTTTCTTGAGTAGTTAAATCAAGTGTACTTCGGATCGGAGGATTCGAATACCGGGATAGAAGTTGTTTGAAAAAGATATCATCAAATTTGTTTACATCCGGCATAACATCGTATGCACCTCGGGTGGTATAGGGTAAAGTGTA
>CABFKP010002331.1:0-11707 GCA_901779475.1 Panagrolaimus davidi
TGTCAAAATGGTATCCCGATTATACCAAAATTGAGCACAACCACGACCACTTCAACCACTTCCACAACAACCACAACACCAACAACTACAACCACTTCCACAACAACCACAACACCAACAACTACAACAACTACTACTACAACACCAGCTCCAACAACGACAACAACAACTACAATACCACCACCTGCAGGTAACATTTTAATTTATAACCAAATTCCCTCAATGTGTAATTGAGTAGATGTAATAAGTATATACATACTTGAAAAAATGCCGTGGTTACTAAACTTAAGAATGGCTAAGTAAAAGACAGTATTAAGTTATATATTGCACATAATTAAATTATATCTTTAAGCTTGTACAACATGTGGAACTCTTGGCTTTGCACCTCCACCACCAGAATACTCTATTGTTGCAAGCGGCGGATTTATATCTCCGTCAAACAATGCCGCAGGATGTAAACAATATTTTGTAGGTTGCTATGAATATGCTGATAAAGCTATTATTATTGGGGTAAGTTGTCTTTGAAGGAAATGCGACGGTGGATATATTTTATTTTCAACTGATTAAATAGATTTAATCAGTTTTGAATCCATCACCGCCTCCCTCAACTTAAAAGAACGTACTCTAATAAATAAAATTATTTTTTAGGCAAATCAACAATTTTTACCATTAAGTTTGGGAACACCTGGAGCAAAATCTGTCATACTTACATGCAACAATGCAGGACAAATTCAAGGCCAAATGTGGGGAAATGGCGATACAATTGTTCCTATAACTTCTGTATATTGTTCAAGACAAATTTAAAGGTCAAATTGGTCAAAATTGGAAAAGGAAAAAAAAGACGAATTGAAATTATTTTGTTACTAAATAATTAAAAAATGTTTCTTAATTTTTTGTTAATTGTTTTTAAAGTTTTGTTAGTTACGCTAGAAAAAGAAAATAAATACCTCAAAAATGTCAAATATTTTATTATTTCAAACAAAAAAGAAACTAAAAAACAGTTACAGCAGTAATAGTTTGAATACGAGTTTTGGTTGATTGTTTCCCAAAAACATTTTTAACAAATTCAACAAAATCAATCCTAACAAATTTGCATACTAGCAACAAAATGAAAGGTGTCACCAAAGATCGATAATCTTCAACATAACGAAAATATGCAACTGCAAATCCAGTTAATTGTAAATATCCATTTGCATTTGCAATAATTAGCATTGCATAATATGCAACAACTAAAAATTCAAAAAATAACATTATTACTGCTTGTGTAAATAAATAAATGTCATGTCGCATTGCAGATGATGCATTTTCATATTTATTCAATAAATGTCGATAACGAAAAATTGTTATTAAAGTTAAAATAAAAGCAATGGAGCAAGAAGTTATTACAATTGCAGGAGAGGCGATTGTGTGGTACTAAAAAAATTGTATAATTGATTATTTTGATTTTCGTGAAATTTATTATTTTAAATGCTTTAACATTTTGTTCAAACAAAGTCAAAAATGCTAGTTTGGAATATTTTAAATTTAGAATCCCGTATTCCATTTTTTTAAATCAAATCAAAAAATGGGTATTTTTTGATTGGCAAAACGTTTCCAAACTCTACATTAAAAATACTGTAGTGCTTTACAAAAATTTTATATCGGGGCTTAAAGAACGCTTATAGGGCGTATTTCCACATAGAGTCAAAAAAATTTTTGTTAACCAAAATAACAGCTTTTTTTTCTTTTTTTGTACGAAAAAACTTAATTTATATTTTTTCAAAAAATTTATCATTAAATACTGTAACTATTTTTTAGTGAAGTCGAAATTAATTCAATCTTTTTGAAAAAGAGCTAACGAAGTTTTACAGTACGATGCCGTGGCATTTTTTACGCAAAATAATTATAATTCTTCCGAGAGCAACTTTTTTAAGATAAAAAACAAATCTTTGCTCCAACAGTTTATGAGAAAAAAGTACGTAAAAATGTAGTTTCAAAGAAAAGATTTTTTCAAAGAGAATGAAAATTTTGTAAAAATTTAAATTTGTAAAAATTCTTGGAAAGCCAAATTTTGTATTTTTTTACTTACACTCTTTGCAAATGGTTGAACATAACCAGAAGCTGTACCACCAGGGATATAAAAATATATCGCGTGTCCAGTTAATCGAGGAATCATTAAAATCAGCGGTACCAAAGGCAAACACCAAATAAGCCGAGTTCCAATTTGATTCATTGAAAGATTTGTTGACGAAACAGAAAATGACCCCCAACATCGATTAATTGCAACTGCAACTGGGAATGTTGCATGCGAATAAACAAAATATCCCGAAAAGATATACGTGATTGATGGATAAACAGGATTATTGAGAGCCCAAACAAATATTTCATCATAGGTGATGAACTTCGTTTGAAAAAAATTGTTTATCACTGTACCCATATCAACAATACATAATTGTAAATAAAGCAAGAAAAATCCCGATGTATAACTTTTATTTTTTCGAAGTCGTTGAAGAAATACAAAAAATGTTACGAAACAATGAAATAAAAATAAGAAAAAATTAATAACCCAAAAAATATAATCACTAGTTAAAACAGTCATAATTTTCTTTAACTGTCAATTATTACTTTTTAGCAAATATTTAAATAAAAAAAGTAGTCATAAAATTGTTGTAAAAAAGTAAAATTCGAAAAAACAATTTCTCTTTTATTTATGGATACTTTTAAAATTACTTTAGTTATAAAATTTAATTTACAACTATTATTCACACGGTTTTTGCACTTTTTTTAAAAACTAAATTATAGGTAATTTAATTTAAGTCCAAATGTGCAAAAGTAACAATAATTAAGTTTTTAACAAAGTTGAAAACAAATTAAAAAATGATTATTTTTACTGTAAATTTTTGAAAAATTTTTCGTTTTGCATTAAAAAAGTGCTAAAAGCAAAAATTTCAACTGGTACATTTTATTACATTAATTATGAATTTAAACATTTAATAATCGAGTAAAAAAATCACTATAAAAATCAATTTCTAAATTTATATTGTCGCAGAAAATAAATCGCTTGAGGGAATAACATTGACATTTTTTCCAAAAATTTTTTTAACAAATTCAATAAAATCTAATCTTACAAATTTGCATACAATCAAAAGCGAAAATGGATTAACCAAAGATCGATAGTCTTCAACCCAACGAAAATATTCTACTGCAAATTTGGTTAAAGCTCCAATACCTTTTGTATTAGCGATGATCAGCATGATGTAATATGCAGCCACAAGAAGCTCAAAAAAAAAAACAACCATTCCTTGTCCAAATAAAAATATTTCACGTCTCATTAAAGGTGAAGTATTACCATATTTGTTTAATAAATAACGATATCGAACTATTGTTATTAAAGTTAAAATAAATGATATCGAACACGATGTAATTACAATTGCAGGAGAAGCAAATGCATGGTACTAAAAACTTTTTCAAGAACCTTTTTTGCATTGTTTTATACTTACGGATTTTGCCAATGGTTCTATATATCTTGAAGCACTTCCACCAGGAACACGAAAATATTCAGCATGTCCAGTTAAACGAACAATCATAAATAAAAACGGAATTATTGGTAAAATATATATTAATTTAATTCCAATTCTTCCAGCTTTTGTTGAACCGGACATTAACGAAAATGCCGCCCAACATCGATTAATTGAAACTGCAACAGGAAAAATTGCATGGGAATAAACAAAATATCCCGAAAATATATATGTAATTGAAGGATAAATTGGATGTTCAATAACCCAATCCAATATTTCTTCATAGTTAATCAATTTTGTTTGAAAGAAGTTATTAATTACAGTTCCAATATCTATTATTGACAACTGTAGGTATAATAAATAAAATGGCGAAGTGTAATTCTTATGTTGCTGTCGCCTTTGACGAATTATAAAAAATGCTACAAAACAATGAAAAATCATAAGTAAAAAATTTATACCCCAAAGAATATAATCCGATATAAGAATTGCCATAAACGAAATCCTTTAAACAATCAAATTTTGCTTTATTTTAAAGAGCAAAAAAATCTAAAAGATTTTTAATTTTAAAATTACATAAGTACGTTTATTTCGTACAAATGACTGGGCCTATAATTTAAGAAAAAGTTGTTGTAAAAAACATTTCAAAAATAGTTTTTTAAATACATTTATATGCACCCATTAATTTGAAATGGGCAATTACATAAAAAAATAGTCTTTGAATGTTCGGACTTTGTCAAGATTTTCTTGGATTAAGATCCATTATGGACATCCCCGTAGCTTTTTTTCATTCACATAAACAACCGCACAGCGTCACAACCGCCGCGACAAATGATTTTTTGCGGAAACTCAACAGATTATGCAAATTTTGTGAATGAAAAAAAGCGAGGGTGCGAAACTGCAGAAGTGACCTATTTTGAACAAACATTTAATTTCGATTAATGAACTTTATTACACAAATTAAAAGAAATTAATGACAATTCAAAAAGTTTTTTAAAATTTAAAGTGATTTAAAAATTATATTGTCGCTGTTATCAAATTACTCGATGGTACAACATTAACATTTTTTCCAAAAACTCGAGAAGTATGGCTTGTAAAAAGTTTATAAAGTTTAATAACATTTGGGTAGACATGTGCAAATACCAAAGTGCGATTTTGCGTTTTTTTGAATTTTCACCTTAACCGCTCACTTTCGCGCATTTATTTTTTATTTCATCTGACTCAGAAAAAAATTCTTCATCTGATAGGCATAATTTCGAATTTCGCAATGAAACGCATCAAAAAGTGATCAGAAAAAATTACGGTATTTTCGTTTCTTATTTATTAAATATCTTTTTCACAAGTATTATTATTATTACTTTTTTTTATCAACTATTGATACTACGAAAATTCTGCATTTTTTGGTACCAAAATTTTATTTTTTACGAAAGTTTGAAAAAACGAAGCACATGTCTACATTTGGGTCAAATGTACGCAGGCGGTATTTCTTTGAAATGGCAAAGCATATAATTTCCGAAAAAACTGGAGTAAAAACTCTTCAAAAATAGCTTATAAAATAAATTAAAAAGCACCCGTTAATTTTAAAATGTATGATTACATACTTTTTTTAAATAGAAATAGAAATGCTAAATGACTAAAAATTATTTGAGAATATACACAAGCATTTTTAAATAAAATTTTACTGCTTAAGTCTATGGCAATTCTTATTACAGATTATATTGCTTGCTTTATCAATTTTTTTCTATGGATTTTTCATTGTTTCGTAACATTTTTTATATTTCAACAACGACGTCAAAAAAACAAAAATTATACTGCACCGTTTTATTTATTATACCTACAGTTGTCAATAATAGATATTGGAACTGTAATAAATAACTTCTTTCAAACTAAATTTGTAAACTATGAAGAAATTTTGGATTGGGTTATTGAACATCCAATTTATCCTTCAATTACATATATATTTTCGGGATATTTTGTTTATTCCCATGCAATTTTTCCTGTTGCAGTTTCAATTAATCGGTGTTGGGCAGCATTTTCATTAATGTCCGGTTCAACAAAAGCTGGAAGAATTGGAATAAAATTAATATACATTTTACCCAATAATTCCTATTTTATTAATGAATATTAGATTTATTGGACATGCAAAATATTTTCGTACTCCTGCTGGAAGTGGTGCATCAAGTTATGTTGAACCTTTAGTAAAAACTGTATGTTTTTTTTTGAAAGCGATTTTATAATTTTTTTAAATGTGATGTTTAGTATCATACATATGTCTCACCTGCAATTGTTATCACTTCTTGTTCGATATCATTTATTTTAACATTAGTAACAATAGTTCGATATCGTCATTTATTAAACAAATATGGTAATACTTCACCGTTAATGTGACGTGAAATATATTTATTTGGACAGGGAATGGTTGTATTTTGTTTTGAACTTCTCGTAGCTGCATATTACATCATGCTGATTATCGCTAATGCAAATGGCTTCGGAAATTTAACGGCATTTGCAGTAATTTATTTTCGATATGTTGAAGATTATCGATCTTTGGTTAATCCGTTTTCGCTTTTGATTGTATGCAAATTTGTAAGATTAGATTTTATTGAATTTGTTAAAAACGTTTTTGGAAAAAAGACAAATGTTGCACCAGCATCTGGTTTAATATCTGCGTCAACATAATTATAGTACTTTTAACAATTAAAAAAATGCGATTTTTTTGCAATACAAATATTTTTAATGATGTTGTTCAATCTTTTTTTTATCCCTTTTTTTAATCTTAATCCGCTACATTTGATTTTTTTGATGTACAAATTTTTCATTATTTAATCCTTTTTAACAAGTATAAAGTCCAAATTTAAACATCTTATTAAAGTTGTTTTTGACAGAAACCCATTCATCTGGTTTAAACTTATGTGCAATCCGACAAAAAATTGTTGTCATTCGTTTTTGAGTTGCAAATTGATTACATTTTCCAAAACCTTTCACAGCAATTGCTTCTTTTGTTAATCCTTTTTTGAAATATTTTGGATATAAATCAACCAATTGTTGGCAGAATGCAACAAGCTGAAAGTGGTTTCTATTTTGAGCACTAGAAAAAACTTTATGCAGAGCAGAAAGTAGAAACGGTCAATTTTTGACTGCATGACTCTTTTACGGAAAGGAAATATTTTGCCAAGTAACTTCATGACTCTTTTTCAATTTTTGAAGAAAAAAAGGGTCGTTTTTCAAAAATTGACTCTTTTTTTCGGACGTTCAAACATTTTGCCAAACATTATTTTAATTTATCAAAAAATTTTTAACACAAAAAAATAATCAACAACAAAATAAGAAAACATTCCTTCAAACAAATGTTTGGCAAAGTGTTTGAACGGCTGAAAAATAAGTGTCTGAAGAAGGGTTGTCAAAGGGAAATTCCCGGGAAATTAGCGGGCAATTTCCTGGGAAATTTCCCGATTTTTCTGATTTCCCGGGAATTTAACAATCCTATGGAAGAAGTTTTGTAAAGAGAACAATGGATTTTAGTTTATTTTTTGTATTTTTCCCTGTTAAAATTTCATCTTTTATAAAATAAATATATCAATAGCGTTTTTTTTAACAAAAACTACTTAAATACACTATCAGGGATGGAAAAACCAAAGCATAAAAAATTCTATGAGTAAAATAATTCATGACAGCAAAATCAAAGTTTACGGGAAATTAGCGGGAAATTCCCTGGAAATTTTCCGATTTTCTTGATTTCCCGGGAATTTGACAACCCTAGTCTGAAGTCGGCGGTCGACTTTTTTTCCCTTTTTGAAAAAAGTCTTGGCGTTCGGTCATTTCAAAACTTTTTCTACTTCCTGATGCAGAGATTCAAAATCCGATGAATTCAGAATTCTATTCTTTGTAATTATTCTTGCTTATAAAAAACTTACATTGTAATATAATGCATCACTAAGATTATTGAGAAGAGTTTGAAGGCCACCTTCAACTTGTGAACTAACTAATAAACCTTTTGCAGCAACTTCACCCTTTTGTTTAACGGTTAAAATTCCCATTAAAAGCGGGACAAATTGACTCATCACTTCTGAAGCATTAGTTTTTGTCATGCATAAATCAGTTAAATTTGAGAATAACTAAAAAAAACTGTAAATTAATTGTTTAATGTTTAATTAAAACATACAGTTTGATATTGTTCCGGTGAAAAATAATCTGAAACCATTGCATTCATTTTATTAAAAAACTTAATTTCTTGTGGAGACTGTACTGCTGATGTTGTTTCAAATAAACAGAAGCGACAAACCAGTATCAAAAATTTGTACATTTTTTTTTTAAAGTGAGGCCTCAAAAACATTTTCAATTTTGGGGATAATTGTTTTTATAGCAATAAAATTTTAAATGATGGGATTAAAAATGTTGTTTTTAATTGCCATACAGATAGATTTAGGGAATAATCTTCGATTGTAGCCCATCCATCAACCACCCCATTTGTGGAGGTTGTAAAAGTGCAACAAAGGTAATGAGTATTGATTTTGATGAAAAATTGCAATTTTAGATAAATTTAAAATGTAGGCATGGCACCGGGTCGGGTAAACCCGGAAATCCCCGGCCCCGACCCAGCCCGGTACCGGGTCGGGCCGGGCCGGGGCTTCTTTTCACCGGGGCGGGTCGGGCCGGGGATGGAAAATTGAGCCCCCGGGTTTGTTATCTAATAAAAATTATACTGATTTTTATGATTTTTTTGAGCTCTTTATAATGAGAAATGTAAAATTTTCACAAAATATAATATAAACTAAACAAATTATCAAACTGAATACATTTTTTAAGCTAATTTTTTTTCTTTCGTGGATTGTTTTTAGTTTTTTTTAGCAGTTCATAGTTGATTTTAAAAAAGCAAAAAAATCCGGGTTTTGATTTAACCGGGGCGGGCCGGGCACTAAAAATGTCGCCCGATGCCATGCGTAGCGCTATGCCAAAAAAGTCCAAAAAATTATAAAAAATTGGGACTGCTTTTGTAAAATTAAAAAAAAAATTAAAAAATTACAACAGTTCATGATTTTTATGAAATTTGAATCAATTTAATGTTTTTAGAAAATGGCATTTCTGTCTTTTTCAAGTATCATTTAATTTCAAAAATACCAAAAAAATGATGCATATTTTTTGTTCCTTAAAAGTCGGAAACAATGAGCAAATAAATTGTCAGTATTATATCTTTTATTTATTTCTTAAAGCGGAGTTAATAGATTTAAAAACATTTTTAGAAATCAATATAAAAAAATTCTTTTTTTTGGTTTAACCAAAGAAGCCGCCTGATTGTCCACCTTGTGGAGGTTGTTGACCACCTTGTTGGCCTCCTTGTGGGGGTTGTTGACCTCCTTGTTGGCCTCCTTGTGGGGGTTGTTGACCTCCTTGTTGGCCTCCTTGTGGNGTCAGTATCATATCTTTTATTTATTTCTAAAAGCGGAGTTAAAAGGTTTAAAAACATTTTTAGAAATCAATATAAAAAAATTCTTTTTTTTGGTTTAACCAAAGAAGCCGCCTGATTGTCCACCTTGTGGAGGTTGTTGACCACCTTGTTGGCCTCCTTGTGGGGCTTGTTGACCTCCTTGTTGGCCTCCTTGTGGGGGTTGTTGACCTCCTTGTTGGCCTCCTTGTTGTCCGCCTTGTGGTGGTTGTTGTCCACCTGATTGACCACCTTGTTGAGGGGGTAATGGTTGACAGAGTACATTACAAATTAATGAAGATGCAACAAGAAATAAAACAAGAGCAAAGCGTGACATTTTTGACTGTCTTTGGTGAACAAATTAATGATTTTTCAATATTTTTTGGTGCCTTTTATATGCGATTCAAACCCGGAACTTCCCTAACCTTGAAAGATAAAATGTTCTTGATCAGGGGTAAAAAAAAGTCAAACAGGTGTTTAAACAAGCATTTTAAAAAGGTTACCTTTTTTAAACAATAGCTTTTTTAAATTTAAACTATCCAATATATTTGGTCTTCTGCTTTTATATTTGTTTGAACAACCTTTTTTTAAATGTATAACTAAAGAGACCTCCCCTCCAGAAATAGCTATTAGAAAAGTTATTTGTTTAAATATTCTTTTGAAGATATTTAGTTGACTTTTATTGTGTTTTAGATTTTCAAAATCCACGTTTTTGTTTGCGTTATATGAGTTAAAAAAATAGTAACAAAGCGCATAATTTTAGATTGTTTGCTTTTAAAAACTAATTAAATAAAATTTTGAAAAAAGCTCAAAACTCAATAAAAAGAGAAATTTCGTTACAATGCCCGAAAAAGTAATTGTTGGGCAAAATTTACGACAATTTGTAAAAATGAGTGAGGTCCTTTGAAAAATAAACAAATCCGACCCAAAAAACGCACCCTTTGCGTTTTTTACCTCGCGCAAAATCTTAAAAATTGGTGTACCCTCGTGCCCACGTCTGTGCCCAAATATGAGTCTCTTTATGCAAATATATTTTTATTACATCTGATAATGTTTGTTCATCATGTTTAGAAATTATTTATTAATTTTAGCAAAGCCAATATTTTTATCTTGGAAGTTAAAGACATTGCAGTATGAACGCATCCATGCATCTCCAAGGATCCACTGAGGTCCATAATCACCCATATCCATACCATCAATACCAAATAGGCATTGTCCATTACCTTCATCAAGAATTAACTGCTTTGCTGGAATGGTATATTCTTTGCCGCTGATAGTAAGTTTTAAATCATCAAAGCTTGCATTACAATCAATTGAACCATTAGCATTTGCACCAGCAGCTTTGGCCAAAAGATCAAAAATTTCTGGTGGTACAACGATTAGCGTTGTTCCAGTATCAGATATTACTTGCCATCCATCTGAAGATTTTGCTGTTCCCAGTGAAACAGAATCCACCTTAAACTGATACCAATCTTCCGATGTAAGATCAACATAATCAATGTCTGAACTGCAATGTTCAGTATCTAGTCCTCCGTATGTAATAGCTCCAGCATTAACATTTTCTACATGACCTCTTTCTTCTAGATAAATAGTAAAAATAGGTTTATCAAGTAAACCTTGTTTATATGCATTAAACAAAACTGGATCAGATTTTTCTTCATTAATTGATGGAAATGCTAATCCTAGAATTCCATCAGTAGGAAATTGACCAAAATCAGATGAAATTTGATTCGCTTGTCCAACTGCGGATTTTGGAACAACTAGTACATCATCATCACCGTTTTCAAATCGGACTGTATCTTCTCCAACAATACCACGAGCATATCCGTTATCCCCATATGTAATAGACCATTTTTGTCCTTTTAAAACATATGTTGAAGATGCATTTGAGTCAAATTTATGTCGACAAACTTTATTGTCTGTACATGAATTATCAGGAATCCAAAAATCAGATGATCCAGTATCAAGTTGAACAAGGAAAGACTGTGGAGGTGTGCCAATTGTGACATTTGCAACATATTCAATATCATCAAAATCAGTCATTGGTTGTGAGGCTGATTTTGATTTCTTATATGTTTCCCATGTTCCTAAAAAGCAAAAGTTGTGACAGAAATACTATTTTAATGAAACAACAAACCTTTTTCCATCATTCGCGTTTTTCGACTTTTAACTCGGATTAGCTGATGTTGAAATACAGCCGCAGCAGTTAAACCAAATAATGTAAGAAGAATTAAAAGCTTCATATTTTCTTTTAATTAAAATAATCAGTTTAAAGGGATTTCGATCATTTATACATTTATAAATAAGCTGTTTTACGTCAATCCAATTAGAGAAACAATAGAAAATTTATTCATTTATAAATGTAAAAACGAAATAATACAATAGTGTTTTTTTTTGTTTTATTTAATAAATAAGCAACAAACATTGAACCAATTAAAAATGAAATCTTCCCAGACATTTTCAGTAACTATTAAATTTAAACGAAAAACAACAATTAATGACAAGCAAAAAAAAACGTATTAAATTTTTTATGGTGTAAAAAGTATAAATTGACCATCCGTTAATTATTTGTTGAAAATCTGAGAATAATGGAAAAAATTAAACTTTTTAGCTAGTATGAATTTTAACATTTACATATTACAGTTTATATTATTCCGGTCTAAAAATTTTGTTTTTCAAAATTTTCGAATACTGTAACGGCTTCTAATTAAATGTGAATTATGACAAATGAATGCATCTGTAGTATCAAAAATATTTTCAATTGTTTTAATGAAAACTCATGTGCTTTTTT
>CABFKP010002341.1:0-11706 GCA_901779475.1 Panagrolaimus davidi
GCTCAAATTTTCTTCGTCCGGATCTTTTAAATTATAAAACTGCTGCAAATTTAGCTTATAACAATCATGTATGTTTTTTTTGCTTTTTTTTCTTACTGTATCTTTTTTTGTAGATTAAAGAACTAATTGCTGGTGGAAGAAAAATTTATCATTTTGGATTTGGTGAATCTCCATTTGCTGTTCCGGAAGCATTTCAACAAGGTTTAATTGAATCTGCTGATCGAAATGAATATTTATCTGTTGAAGGTTTGTGAAGAACATTTTATAAAGAACCTTTGTATTAGTTGCTTTACCGTAGTTTTCCATAAGATTAATCTGTAAAGCTTTTAAATTTTAGGACTTATTGATCTTCGACGTGAAATTCTTGCATTCCATTCTCGCTACGATGATTTCCATCATTTTACTGTTGATGATTTTGTAATGGGTGCTGGCTCAAAAACAATTATTTATCATGTTATAAGCGTTTTTGGTGGAGGTAAGGAGTTCATCATATTTCTTTTATCCATTTATTAATTTTAGAAATTATCCTTTTTTCACCTTCATGGACTTCATACCTTCCACAAACACAATTGTCTGGAAAAAAATCTCATATTATTTTTCCATCTGATACAAAACGATACATTCCAAGTACAGAAGATATTGAAAAAGAGCTAGAAAAATGTGATCCAAATATTCGAAAGATTTTAGTCCTAAATTCACCAAATAATCCAACCGGAATAACCTATACGGAAAAGGAAATCAAAAATATTGCAGATATTTGTCGAAAATATAAAATTATTGTTTTAAGTGATGAAATTTATGCTCGATTATCTTTTACAAAATTTACAAGTATTTCAAAGGTAAGAATTTATTTAAATGATTATGTTTAATAATGCTGATCTTTACAGTATTATCCGGAGGGAACAATTGTTTTAACTGGATTTTCAAAATGGGCATCTGTTGGTGGTTGGAGAGCTGGATATGCACTTTTTCCAAAAGAACTTCATTCTTTGAAGGAAGCTGTTTCATCTGCTGGAAGTCATTCTTACACATGTTTACCAACTCCAATTCAATATGCTTTACTTAAAGGTTGGTGTATTACTGTAGAAGAAGCTTTCAGAAAATTTAATTTTTGGTTTTAGGATTACAAAAATCAAAAGAATTGGATGAATATATTGCAAAATGTAAAAAAGTTTTATCTTTTGCTGGTAAATACACTTATAGGTAAGCACATTTTTGTTTCCGTTTATTAAACTTTTTATACAATTACAGTAAGCTTCATGATGCTGGTGTTGACGTTCATGAATCAGAATCATCATATTATTGTATGCCAAATTTTTCCAATTGTCGAACCGTTGGAGTTTTTGATTGTCAACAATTATGTGATAAATTTCTTGAACAAGGCAACGTTGCCTTTCAACCATGTGATCCACATTTTTTGCGACCTATTGGAGAATTAACTACAAGACTTTCATTTGTGAATTTCAAAGGCCAAGCCGCTTTAGATTCTATTCAAATGGATAAAGAATATAATGAAAAAGAACAAGAAGAATTTTTAATTAAATATTGTCCAACGCTGATTGAAGGCATTCAAGCACTTGTTGATTGTGTAAAACTATTTAAAATTGAAAAAATTATTGATGACGCTGGGAAATAAAAATTATTTGATAAAATTTACAGATATAATGAAATGTATGTAAGATATTTTTGTGATAATAAATAAATATATTTTAAAATTTATTTTGTGAAATTTGGAATTGGGAATGGAAAAAAAGAATACATCGCTTCAAAACAGATTATAATTTTTCTACCGTAACCTTTAAATAATTAATACTAATTTATAAATTTTGTTGAAAAGCTGTTTCACAATTAATTAAAATTTTTGGCGATGGTAATGTTTTTTCTTGACAAAAATTGACAATATTTGGTTGAAATCTTGCATAGCCGCCATTGTTGTGGCTTTTAAAATGCTGCATAAATTGATTCAATTCAGTTTTTTGTGAATCTCTATTTTCAAATATAGAAACTCTTATGTTCTGTAATTTTTCAATATCCTAGTTGAAAACTCGTTTAAATTCAATTAAATCAATTCAAAATTCGGTAATAACAGAAAACGAAAAAAATTTTCTTATTCTTTCAATTTCTGATTTATAATTTTTAATCATTTCAAAATTATTAATAAAAAGTCGACAAAATCGAGAATAAACTTTTAAAAGTTTAATATCATTTTTTCGTTTAAATAATTTATATAAATTTTCCATAATTCTATTAAATTTGGTTCGAAACTTAGACGACTTTCAATAAAATCAACAAAAACATTATAAGCATTGCCGCCATAGACGATCTTTAAAGTTTCAAACCATTTATTTATGGGAAAATCTAAAAAAATATTTTTTTTGGCATGAATATCGGACATTGTTTTTTCACAAATTTTTAAAACAGAATTCTGAATAGGGTATGCTAAAGAGATGCTTTTTAAGAAAATATGTAACTTGAAAAAATTACTTGATGCTCTATCCAAAACTTTTAACGAAATTAATAATCACATTAAAAATAGAAAACTATGTTAAACATTAAAATGTAGTGTAAAACGGTTTGTTGAATTGCAGTTAATTAATTTTTCTTTCCAAATTTTGTCTGTTACAATTTTTTCGCATCTTTAAAAATGATTTTCACAAATAAAAAAATCAGGCATCTGTAAAAATTTTTGTATTATTTTTTACGGTTCTTTATTTACATAAACATAATTCATACAGTATTATCCAACATTGTACAGTACTTATGATTATTTAAAAATTTATTATTTTTCCAAACATTTTTTTTATTTTGCAGTTTATTTTTTACTTTCATTTTTTAATTGACATTTAATTAATCAAAATTGTTTTTTAGATAACATTAACCTTGAAAACTGTATAAAAATTATAAAAAACTTCTCAATTTTTAACGGTTTTTATCTCTTTGTTACAAAAGGTATCTTTATGTTTTTTAAAATGACCCCTTTCATCCCTTTTTTTCCTTTGAAGGCGTATCTTTTTTATTTTCTCAATGTCAAAAGTTTATATAAGAAAACCAAAGAGACAAACAACGTTCATTTTAAAAACGGACCTTCTCTTCTTTTTTTCTGCGCATTTGATCCATTTTTTATTTCTTTCCCTTTATTTTTCTTTGAAAAAATTAAATTTCAATTTTTTTTTATATTTTTCCTTACACGTGTCAAATATGAACAAAGACTTTCATAAAAGTGTTTTTAATTTATGCAAATAAATTTGTTTAAAAGATAACCTTTTTAGGTAATAAAATCAAAAATATTGTTGTTTTACAGTAAAATGAGAACATTTTTGCTGTTATTTTTTGTTGTTTTAATTCAGCAATCATTTTGTCAACGAGAAAGCGATGAGCGAACATGGTCCGAAGAAGATGGAGTTGAAATTGAAGTAATTAAAAAAATTCCTGGTAAGTAATAGCTCAACAATAAAAATTTTAAAATTAATATTTTTCTGTTAAATGACTATAAGCTAATTCAAAAATGTTTATTTATGAAAGATAAAAATACAAAATTATAGATTCAAAATGTAAACGCCGTTCACAACCCGGTGATCACATTGAACAATTTTATAAACTTACCGATAAAAATGGAAATGTTGTTGGCTCTAATTTTGGAAAGAAACCGTAAGGAAAAAAATACAGTAGTCCAAAAAGTTGATTAAAAAATTCAAATGTTTTAGTTTTAAATTTATTCTTGGACAAGCACAAGCCATGAGAGCAATGGATACAGGTTTGTAAAAAAATATTATAAAGTTACAAAAAAGGGATACTGTTATTTGAAATTCAAACTTTAAACTACGATCTTTTACTATCGTAGGTACAGTAATTTTGTAGGAAAATAATAAAATAAAATTCTCTAATATTTTACAAAAAAAATATTTTTTTTCTTCAACATTTTTTTTCGAAAAAATAAACCTGACGATCATGCCAAAGAACAATAGAAAAAAAATCCTGATCATAAGTTTCATGGCATTTCGAAAAAAAGTTTAAAATGAAAAATATATTAAATCATCAGTCTGAAAATATTTATCCTATATCCTTCTTTATCACATTTATCTTTCCATTTTTAGCTATGAGAGATATGTGCGAAGGTGAACAACGAAAAATTATGATTCCCGCAGATGCGGTTGATGAAGATGAACGTCCAAGAGGTGTTTCAGAAGGTGAAATAATGAATTATTTTGTTGAATTAAAATCAATTTTCCGTCCAAATCCTGGTGAGAAATGGATGGATGATGATGGACTTTCAATTGAAATTACACACGCAATTGATGAAGATGAATGTAAAAAGGCTGAACATGGAGATACAGTTCATCAACATTATATCCTACATTTACAAGACGGAACATTTGTTGATTCTTCACATTCAAGAGGAAAACCATTTGTATTTAAATTAGGTGCAAAACCAAAACAAGTTATTGAAGGAATGGAACGAGCTATGTATGGAATGTGTGAAGGTAATAGTAATCATTTAAAAATACTTAATAATTAATTTTAAAGGCGAGCGCAGAAAGCTTGTGATTCCCCCTGAATTAGGCTATGGCACAGATGGAAGACCCCCACATATTCCTGGAGATTCATATTTATATTTTGATATTGAACTTTTTAAACTTGATAAGGCTGAAAACAAAGAAGAACTTTAATTGAAAATAAATACAGTATATTTATTACTTTATAAAAACAAAATGAAACAAATAAAAAACAATAAATAACGGAAAACACATTTTAAAACACAAATCCAAAGTTTTTGGAAAAATGCAATCTTCAAACAAACAAAAAAAATTGTTTTGAAAAAATGTTGTTGAAAAATTTAAAAGTTAAATTTTTTTATTAAAATTAAAGTGGGTTAAATTTAAAGACTAGAACCAATTTATTTATGTATCCATCCACTGAGAAAAAAAACAGTAAAGACTAGAAAAATTTGAAAAAAGTATCCCACGTCGATTGCGTTCCTTTTCGAAAATGTTCAAAACCTTCGCGACAAAACTTTTTCTTTTTTAGCTTTTTTAAAAATTTCAACAACTTTCTTTTGTTTCCAAAAAAAGATTCTAACAGAAATTCTAATACGTTTTTAAAAAAAGATTTTATCTCCATGCAGTCCAACATTCATTTTTTGAATTTGAAGTTCCAGGTGGTCGCTGTTGTGGTTGATGATAAGGTGGATATTGAGGTGATTGTTCTCGAGCATGCCATGGAGCAATTGGTCCACCATTAATTGTTGCTTGAGGACGATAATACCCATTTGGTGGTTGAGGGTGTTGTTGTTGTGGTGATTGATGATAGCCAGGCGGATATTGTGGAGAATATCCACTTGGAGCAGGAGGATAAACATTTGGTGGCATTTGTCGTTGTTGTGGAGGATATGGTGATGTTTGATGATATGGTGGTCGTTGTTGTTGCACCATTCTATAATCATCATAATATGCTTGTGATGAAGGATGATGTGGTGAATCAAATGCAAACGGTGGTGATTGATGACGAACTCGTGGATGAGACCCATATCCAGGTGGTGGTCGAATATCTTGTTTTAACAATGATGGAGGTTCAGGTTTATCAGATGGTTTTTGTCGATCATTTATAATATAGACATAATCCATTTGTTTTGGCTTTTCTGCTTTTGGTGGCGTTGGAGACAGCGGACGCTTTCGACTTTCACCAGATTTTAGCGGTGGAGATTTTCTTGTATCATTTTGTTTCATTGGTGGTGATTTTGTTGTTGTTATTGCATCATCTTCGGGAGACACCTCACCTTCTTCTCGACTTAAAGATGTTCCATTTGTTCGCTTCTTTGGTGGTGGTTCATGTGTTCTTTCAGCAGCTGAAGGTTTTTGATCAATTGGTGTTGGAGATTTATCAGGTTTTATTAAATGTGGTGGAGTTTCTTTCGCTATTGTTGGACTATGTTCATGCCGCGCAGGTGAATTAAGCATTTCAAGAACTTTTGTATGTCGATTTGGAGAATTTGTTGACTCTGATAAAGCTTTCTTTGCTTTTGCCAATTGTTCTCGTAAAGTTTTATCACCTTCTTTATAACAATTTCTTTCATGTACAACTTGATCATGCTTTTTTTGAAGATTTTTAAGATCACTTTCAATAGAAGATTTTTGAGTTGAAATCTAAAATATTTTAAGAACGTAAAAACTAATCAAAGAAATGCTTACTGCTAGATTTTCTTTTTCCAATCTATTTACATCACTTTTCAACTGTTTAATATTATCCGTAAATTCTGTTAAACATTGTTTTGTTGCAGTACAACGGGGACACATTTCACCTGATGAACTAAAAAGTAACAATTAAAGAAGGGATATATGCGATCCAAAATCTTACATGTACTTTTCATTTTGCTTCTTTACCAATGCTTTATATTGAATATCGAGGAATCCTTTTTCAGTTGTAACTTTTTGAATCTTTTTTCTTGTTTCATCTGCCATTTTAAGAGCTTTTTCAACTTCATTTTTTGTTGATATAATTGTAAGCTGAAAAAATAGAAACTAATGTTATAAAAATGTACAATAAATCTTACATTAGCCTTTTCAATAACAACATCATTTCGAGCAACTTGATCCCTCATAGCACGTAAATCTGTTTGGCATTTATCTTGATACTAAAATTGGTACAATAAATTCTAATATAAGCCTAACAAAAGTAACATACCGTTTTCAGCTTTTGTCTCAGTGTTTCTCTACCATTTACAAATAGAATTGCAGAATCAGCAAGCTCTTGTTTAACGATATTATAAGAATGTCTGCTATCATGTCTATAAAAAATTATTATATGTAAAATTAAAATATGTTATAATATGAACCTACAGTATAACTTTTATTTCATGAAAAAAATTGATAAACTTCTGTTTTTCTTCTTTATGTGATTGTCTTTCTTTGGTTAATAGAGCTTTTAATCGTTTAACTAATGATTGTGAACATGTAAGACGAGCAGCAAGTTGTTCTTTAGTAAGATCTTCAGCGCTAAAAAGAAGAGGAGATGGTAAGAAATTAACAAGAATTCCAGCAAGAATAACACAAGCAATTACAAATTATTGTTGGATAAATGTGTAAGATAATATTTATTAAGAATTTCAATTTAAAATCGTCGCTAAAACGTCAGTTAACTCGGTTAGAAAGTTAACTAACTTTGTAGCGACTAATAATTAATATCAATCATTAAAATTGTTGATATATAACACCTTATACGTTGATCCAACAACAACTGTAATCGTAAAAGTTATTCCACCAACAACTTTTATAAAATAAACTCTGATCATAAAATCTCTTACCCAGTTGTTGATGTTGTTGCAACATTTGCATCCGATATCGAAATACCCAATAATTGATTTAATAATTCATCAGTTTGGCAATCTATTTCTTTAGTAATAACAGAAGGGGCCTTTTTAACGGCTTTGCGACTATTAAATGGTTTCTTTGACATTAATATATTTGTGTTTGTACTATGCGTCTATATTGTTAAGCAAATAACTGAAATCCAAGAAAAAATTAATAACGATCAAACACAATGAATCTTACCTTAAGGAAATAAAAATAAATTAAAAACTAATTACAAATGTTAGAAAAGAAGTTTAATATAAAAGAAGAATCAATTAAAGCAGAGAAAAAAAAAGTAGCAAAAGAAACGAAACGCAACGAATCGATATGCATATTGCGGGCGGTGGTGGGGGGTGGTTTATGCAAAAAAATTTTTGTTATGTTTTTTAGTGATGGATTTAGACTTTGTTTTCGGGATGTGGATAATCAAAATCAGATTTTCTTCATCTTGATAACTTTTGTTGATTTTGTAATAAAGCTATGCAGTTTGTGTAACATGAATTATTTTAAATAACAAAGGATTGAGCAAATGTAATTTATTAGCATCGTTGAACTTCCAAAATTTGATTGAAGGTGATTATAAGTTTTGGTGCATTTTTTTTGTTGACGCAGTTGTTGTTGTTTAGTTTTTAACGCAGAATGTGAATATTAAAATATTTTAATTAAAGTTAAAAAATAGAACGGCGTTTTTGAAAACTCGTCATAAAATGAATATATAAAAAAGTTATAAATTTTGATCTTCTATGCACGTAAGGCCTTATCTAAGGGGGATCCGTGACCCTCCAAAATGGCGAAAAACCTTTGATATTTTGCCGCATGCGGCAAAATATCAAAGGAACGCCCCCTCCAAATCGAAAATGTCCACCCCAAAAAAGCTGTAAAATCTCACGTTAAAGCTTTTTTATTCGTCCAATTCGTTTTAACTCAAAAATAAAAATGTGGTTTAAAGTTGAAATTTTTTGAAATAAAACAAACAGTTCATAGTGCCATTGTTGACAACAGCTCCTCTTTTTGGAAAGAGAAACATTTTATTATTATGAAAACGTACAATTCAGTTTTCTTAAATTAAAAAAACCACTGTTTTTATCATTTAAATATTACCATCAAAACTGCTTGTGACAGTTTATCCACCCTTCAGCAGTTTTATATCCGATCACATCATTTTCTTTGAAGCAGTTAACATGTTTTTTTATTTTTGGCTCAAATGACTTCATTGTTTTTCATTTCTCTGCTATTTTTAGTATAATTTATGCATTTTTATTGCAACAACTTTTTTTTGTATGTTGGTATTTGTTATAGAAAGAAAAAAAATGAAGAAAGATATTTAAACTTTAAAGAAATACAAATTTTATGAATTTTTAAAGTCCAAAAAAATGATATAAACAAAATATTGAAATTGGGAAAACTATATAAAGTTTTTTTTGTAAAGAAAATACGAGTTGGCAAAGCTAGTTTTGACAACAAGTTTTTATCGTTGAAATGAGCATATTGAGACGCGGGTTTTAAATCTTTAAATTTATTGAAAACTTTTTTTGTTATAAAACTTTTCCGCAAGAACCGTTAAAGTTTTTTTTTATCAAATTCTTAAATATTACTGATTAATTTATAATTAATTCAGAAATAGTGTAGTAATTTTATTTATGACGTTAGTTTTCTCGGGTAGAATAGAACGTCAAGAAGCAAATCGCGTCGAGGACTTGTTACAAATTTAATCTTATCATTTACATTTAAGATTTCAACAATTACCACACAGTTTTTTTGTTTTTCTCATTTGCATGTATTTTTATGCATTCCATTTTCACTCTCTTTTTTTGACGCTATTAATGCTAATCATAATGTTTTCCTTTCTCCTCCTAAGATTATGGAGAATAAACGTGCAACTTTTTCAATTTTGAGCTACCAAAGTACAACCTTTTTTGCTTCCATCTTTGTCGCTTTTGTTTAAGTTATTNTCTTTGTCGCTTTTGTTTAAGTTATTTTTGAAACAAAAAATAGAATTAATTTTTTGAGGGAGTACTTTTTTTGCTATAAATGAATTGAGGTTGGCGTAAGTTTCAACAAACAAAGAAAATTCAATTACAACAGTTGGTTTTGGAAAGTTTAGAAATAATGAATTTATTTACAAAACTTTTGATTTTATTATCTTTGTTAATTTTTCACTTTTTGACGTAAAAAATTAAATTTAAAAAAAGTTTTTTGAATTGTTTCAACTACCACAGTTTAAAATTTTATTTTTTAGAAATAGAAAATTATAACTTTTTTATAATATTATTACCAAATTGAAAACCGACCCTGTTTAAAATTTTTGACGATTTAGCGTGATCGTCACTTACTCAATGCACTCAGTTTTTAAAAAATTTTTCTTAAGCATTCCTTATTTTGATCCGTTTTATCTAACCATGATACTTTCCCCATTTATTTTTTGCTGATTCAACCAGTTTGCAAATTAATTAATTAGTTATATCAATTGATAATAGGTACTGAACAATTTTAGTTCTTCAACTCTAATTTTTAAGCTTTTTAAAACTGGTTTAAATTCGTCTAAGTTTTATTACTTAACAATACCGTAAAATGAATCTTAAATTAAATTATGTTTTTTAATTTAAAAAAAGCAATCCAATTTTGGGATGATCAAAATAATGATCCCATAATTGGGCTGATTGCGTCATTTTAATTTGCGCTTGTTCAATGAGCTAGAACGAGAAAAACGGAAACTTTTTCCTAATTTTTTTTTATAAAAAATAATTGTGCACTTTTTCTTTTGGCATCGCTTTACTGACCATGCTTGGAGCGACAACCGCTTACGTGTTTGCTTGCTTCTTCCCATCATCCTTCTTCTTTTGTTTAATGAATTTCAACAAAAAAATTGAAACATTTTTTTATGTTTTATATAAGTTTAATAATTTAAAAATAGAGTTTTTTTTAATGTCGTCAATTATGATATTTTTAAAAGGACTCAAATCTATCATTTCTACTTTTTTCCAAGAAATATGATTGATGCGTAATTTGAATGACCCTCTATTCAATTTGATGCTTATCATCCCGTATCCTTTTAAAATTTGAATTGAAAAAAAAATAAACAATATATTGTAATCTGTCATTTTCATATTTTTTATATCCTGAATTTGACAAATTTTGACTTGTTTCCGCGTGAGGGAGGCTCTTCTAATTCTTTGAAAAGAGATGTACAGTTTTTTTTTTTGAAGAGGTGGAGTTTGCTGGGGTTAAATTTCTGGAAAAGACAGATGTCATCTAAATGATTTCAAGTTTTTTTTAAAACTCTTCAGTTTAAGCTAAACTAAATACTTCTGATGCTGCCAGTTTATTTTTTTTTAAAGATTTTCAGTAACAAGAATTTTGTAAAAAAAAACTGTTAACACAAACCGATAACGTATTATTTAACTTGATTTGATTAGGTGTTCAGGTAAAACTCTTCTTCTTTCTTTTTAAAAAATTTCTTGCTGCTTGTCGTCTCAGTTTAACAAATAATTTCATTTTTAATTTATCACTTTTGATTAAATTTGATGTACAAACATTTTTATACCTCTTTCTCTAAAATGAAATGTTTTATAAAAGTTGTTGCTTTCAAAACCTTATAATTTTCTCGTAGATTCTCTCTTAAAAAAGGAGATACAGTGATAACATAATTCGTGCAAAATCACGTCTTTGAGGCTTTTATGGTACACTTTACGAAAATAAGATTTACATCAAATTTTTTTTAATACAGTGTCAAAAGTTAGGAAAAAAAATTAAAAAAATTTCTAATACACTATTACAGGTGGCATTTTCGTTGTCAGTTTTTATTGTAAAAAGTTTTGTTAAATTTAAATTTTTTTTAAACTGACGGGTTTTAAATAAATATTTAAACAATTAACAGTAAAAAAAATGTTTTTTTCGTTTTTTGATATGGAATACAATATCAAAATTTATTTATGATAAAATTATAAAATTATGGATTAAAAATTATAGGAGGTTAGCAGTTGTTTTTAAAAAAAAGTGATTTAAGAAAGCTGCAGTTTGTTTCAGGTATTACAGTAGTATCAATAGGCATTTTAATATCAGTTTTTTTTATTCTTCTGACGTTATTAAAGTCTCAAATTTAATGTAATGCAAATTATTCCAGCTAACATCTCTACTTTTAAAACTGAAATAATTTTAAAAAATTTAATTAAATTTTCCATTATCCTATTCATTCATACTTTCTTTATTTTATCTCTAACATCATCATTGAAAAAACCAAATTAGGAAACCTTCCAAATTTTTTTCATTTACACATTTATGTTTTTGACATTCGTTTTAAAAAAATTACATCACTTTTTTTAAAACAAAAAAAATATAAATAAAGTTTGCAACAATTTTTTTT
>CABFKP010002350.1:0-11703 GCA_901779475.1 Panagrolaimus davidi
AGGTTTAGTTTTTTGATGCTTTAAAACATATCTACAAAAATATTTCAGATTTAGGATGGTACAAAAAAATAATTGATGGCTGCAACAATATTTGCTACGATTTTTATTTTCAAAAACAAAACATTTCAAAAAAATAATTTAAAATACAAACAAACAAAAGACAGTATAAAAAGGGGGTATATAAAATGAGGAGAACAAGTCCAAGCTGTCTTTCAATTTAAACGTGTTCAGTTTATTTCTACTACATCATTCTCTAAAATATACCAACCATGAATACCAAACTTTTTGTTTTTGCATTCCTTTTTTTCATGGTTGCATTCGTTTTTGCTGCAGGTGCTTCAGTTGAAGGAAGCAATAATGTTAATGAATATACGGTAAGGAATAAATACGGTAATAATTAAATCTCAATAGTTATAAAATTTTGGGAAAATTCTAACAAATATATTTCTCTCAAAAATTCCCAATTCTTTTTAGACCAATTCAACAACAACAAATTTTTTACGAGTTAAACGTGGTGGAGATAAAGGTTGTAATACTTTAATTCCAGTATGTGTACAAACAATGTGCAATCAATGCTGCAATGAAGGTTGTAAAGGACAAGATTGTTGGCAACCAATGTGCTCTCTTTGCTGTTCATAAATAATACAAACATAGATAGATTCTTCTTGAATTTCAAACTTGCATGTTTATTTAAAATTATTTTGTTTATTATTGATAAATATTTTTTTCTGTATTGTAAATAAAGAAATTCAAGAAACTGTTTTGAAGTGGTACACGCTATGCTGACCGAATCACTGTGCTTTTTTTGAGAAACACTTTTTTCAGTTGCAAATTTTAAAAGGATTTGCCAAAATATCATTAAAGATGTTTTCGATTTGTTAAAAAACTAATTTTAAAAAATATTTTTGTCTTTTTTGATATCCGAGCGTAAAGGATCAAAGGCTCCGAGGCGATCATTCTACAGTATCCAGAGCGCAACCTCAGTAAACTACGGTCAATATGCAATCACTGTTATTCAAGGACATTTATATTTGTCCTTTCTTTTGCAAGCTGATGCAACCACCACTCTCTTTTATCATGACTCATCATGGTAGCCTGCCAGTTGGCCGTATGCTCACTAAAAGATCACTATACGAATTCTATTTCGAGCAGTGAAATGACATCAAGCAGTCACTCGGGGAAAGCGACTTCCAGCTGTACCGCTATACGAATGTCTTTGGAACTATACAAGTTCTGTTTTCAATAGTCATTTTGTTGATGAAATATATTCCGAAATGCTTTTCCCCCGTCTTATTTGTGCTAGTATATAAGTCACTGAGAAACTCTCAGTCGGCGTCGACTCTGGATTGATCCTCCAGAGCTTGTAATTGTTTTTTGTGCTCCTTATTTGTCTATTTGGAGACTTACAAATAAACTGTTGACTGAAAACTCTGCCCATCGAAGACATTGGCAAATCACATTTAAGTAAAGAAGGATTTTATTCAAAGTCCAGGTCTTTACACGAGAAAACTAAGTTTGTCCCAACAAGTTCCATCTTTTTTCTTTAAATTCGTACAATTTTTTCTATAAATTGAATGAAAATGATAAATGTAAAAATACTCTCAAAAACATCCGCACAATTTCACAAGATGGCTTTTTTTACGTTTAAACTAAAGACAAAGGCAACATTGTTCGTTTTTCCTTTACTCTTTTCAATTCTTTTGTTTCCGCCTTCATTTTTTCAAATCCGCGCAGCATTTGCGGTTTTTCTTACTTCTATTTCTATTTTCGTATCTGCATTTGCGGCATCCTTTGTTCCATTTTTTGGAAAAATGGGTGCGGTAAAAGTTCGCCTTTTTCGTTTTTTCTTCTTTTTACTTCCAACTTCGATTTTGCATTGAGCTTTGTGAAGAGAAAAATGACAAAAAATATTCAATTAATCAATCGATGTTTTTGCATCAGTGTTTGCTTTGTGTTAATTAATTTTATCAACACTTATGAGAAACATAAACTAAAATTGTTTGGGAAAATTTTAATTTTTCTTTTTTTTTCAAAGAAAAAAGTAATAATACACTTTGCAGGAAGGAGGGTTTGGCAATGTGTTATAAATGATAAACAACATTCGGGTTTTTCTTGTTTCAACTTTCTTGTGTTTGTTTTTTTATGTATCTCAGCGTATCCGTTATTTTTGCGATTTTTCAATCAATAATATATTTTTTGTTTTAGTCTAATGAATCTACTGCAATCTAAAGAAACATTTACATCTGTTTTAACGTTTTAAAATTGACGATTTTGGCGTAAAAATTTTAACTTTGCTTGATGTAATTGTGACTTTTTATTAAACTTAACTTTAATTTTTTGAGATAAAGAATGTATTTTGATTTCGATGACATTGATGATGCCTTAAATGAATCAGATACAGAAGAAGGACATCCATTGATTGTTCCTGCCACACGGACCCAATTTTACGATTTAATCCACCAACAAAATTTTCCCTTCCGTGCTCCACTCATTGATTACGTTGCTAAAAATCCATTATCTCATGCTGGACATTTCAAACTGATTCAAGCTTGCAAATTCTTTTTTATCAAGAACCCGATTATTTTGGTTTCTATGATTCATAATAATATGAGTGGTGAAAAATGGTTTATTGCTGTTAATGGCGAACATATTGATATAAATGATATTTCAAGCAATGTTTGGGTTACAGATGTAATTGAAATTTCATCTTTATCGAGCACGTATGAGTTTTTAATATGTATATTTATGTTTCTTAAGGCCCTGTTTCGTTTTTTTTTTTTGATAAAACATTATTGCTTACTTAAATCCACCCGGGGATATGCCTTTAGAGATTTTTGAACTAAAGCTTTTTTATTACAATGCCCTTATGTTTAAAGGTAAAAAAAAGGAGTTTACCCCATTTGTGTGAATGAAATAGAAGTGGTTTGAATACTATTGATTTATTTATTAAAGCAGGAAGCTTCCGGTCGGAGCTGGGGATCGCGTCAAAGACGAGATAAAAAGTGATAAAAACGAAGTAGTTCATTGCTCTTTTATACAAGAGCAATGAATCATAAAAAAAGAAAGGAATGTAAAAAGGATGTGATGTTTTGGATTTAGGGAGAGCAGTTTGTGCAACAAACTGACAGTCCCAGCAACAATTAAACGGCCCATGGCTAATTCTGCAAATTCGACCTTATGAAATAGCAGATGTTTCGCATTAAGTATTTTAAGTAAAAATCTGCATGGGATATATAAATTTGTTAAAGAAAAATTCCCCCTTAAAATCACATTAAAATTTGAGTTCAATAAAAATTAATCATTTAGATGGGAAGATGAACATCCCCGGGAAGCAGCATATATTTCTTCAATTATGCCGAGAATCTATAAAAGCGATATCAACCAATTCATTCTTTGGCATCACAATATTTTCTTGGATGATTTAATCTTCCTTGCTTCAAAATGTGAATTAGTATCATTTAGCAGAGTTACTGTCAAAAACAAAGATGGTTCAAAGGTTGCTTTGGAAAAGATTATTGAAGCTCTTCCTGAAGTAAATGACTTCTATTAGTGAGTTAATTGCTTGCTCCAATAAAAGATCTAATTTTTCTTTTTAGTTTTGCACCAAATGATGCCGATAACAATATTTTTACATCCAAAACAGTTGAAGATATTACGAAGATTCCTCAATTTAGAAACCTTACAAGTTTGGTCTTCTAAGGACTTCCAGATATTTTTGATATTAATCAATTTTATGATTATATAAAGGTCCATTTTTAAACTTTCTGTTAGTATATTTATTCTATATAAAAAATTTTTAGAAAAATAAGAAAACAAAAATTGAACTTAAATTTCGTAATCAGATTTCCTTTGATTATCAAAATCGTCTCCAAGAAATTGTTGATGAAATTATTGGAGCTGAATATCATGATTACCGTATTCCGATGTTCAATTTTCCAGATATTGATGGTGAATCTTATAAAAAATTATTTGAATTGTTTAATTAAAAAGCATCTGAATCACATTTTTAAATTTTGTCTAAAACTGTCTTCATTTTTCTTTCAATGCAGTATTATTTTGTAATTTCCAAAACCTTTGTTTTACCTTTTAGCCCCTTTTTTGATTTTTTCATTAAACATTAATCTAATTTTAAGGGTCTTGTTTAGCCATTTTTTGACGATAATTTATTTTAGTGCTCCAGTTTGAAAAATAAAATAGAAAAAAATCAATTGATTTTTTGTTTATGCAAACAAACACAGAAGGTTGAATTAAAACGGAGAGATATGTGATATATTTTTTTGGTTCTTTCCAGCATAAAAACAACAAAAGAAAACTAAATTTTATACAATTTTTTGACTAAAATCAATACGAAAGTGATAACAAAATTTTTTGGTGAAAAGATGGTTGATGTCGGTTTTGTTCCACTTTCAAACGGCAAAAAATTGCCTTTACTTGGGCTTCGAACATTGGCTTGTAAGTTTTTTCTCGTTGTTTAAATGTTCAAAGTTCAATAACAGCTTTTCCATATTGTTTTCTGTGCTATTGTGACTTTAAGAATCACAATAGTGAAACCGATTCCGATGTCGAAGTTAATAAAATATCAGTAATAATATCGCTTTTAGGCCAACGATGAAAAAGAGTTAAATGTGGCATTTCGACGCTTTGAAACATCTGCTTTTTTTCTCTCTAAAGTTTTTCAACGAACTGAAAAAAAATTTTTTTACAAGGGAAGTACGCGAAGTGTTTTTGGAATTTTTGCTCGAAAATGGTCTTAAATTAAAGATATGGGTCTAAAAACGTATTTGTGAAAGAGTTACGTCCCAATGGCCAGCCAAAAAATTATAATCTCTGTGGGAAAATTTTAAAGATCAAAGGAATTCCGCGGAGAACAATCAGCGGCATCCAAACATCAAAGGAATCCTTTGATCTTCAATTTGTGATTATAATTTTTTGNGATTATAATTTTTTGGCTGGCCATTGGGACGTAATATTTTCACAAATACGTTTGCGGCCTCATATCTTTAATTTAAGACCATTTTCGAGCAAAAATTCCAAAAACACTTCGCGTACTTCCCTTGTTAGTTCTTTTTTGCACATCGCAAAAAATTCAGTCATTGCATTTTCTTATTTGTCTTTTTTTGAATATTTTGTAAATCAGATTTTTTGTAATTTTTAACAAAAGTCTATGTTAAAAACAACAAAAATTTAAGGGCATATATAAAGGTATTTTAAAAAAAAGTCGAACAAATATATACATTATTTATAGAATAGTTAATCTTATTTTTCTTTCCACAAACAAATCTAAAAAAATCCAATTTCACCGATTAAATTATTAATGATTTAAATTTCTTTATTAAACATATAGTTTCACAAAAAGTTTTTGAAATCAAACGATTTAGTCTTTTCTTTCTCAAAAAATCAAAAATTGTTGTTTTTTTTGCACAAATAAAAAGTTTGCAAATATTTTTGTAATATTCATTTATTCGAATGCACCCCACTGCTGTCAGTTTGGCTTTTTTTACTTTTTTAAAAATTTTGTAAATAATATAAATTATTAAAAACTTGAAAACTCACGGGCTCATTTGGTGTTTACTTAAGGGGTTTTTGGCCCAGAGGGGTTCTACCGGGGTAAATTTGGTACCAAACGGTTTCAAATAGTCCCCTGATCATTTTCTGAAATGTGCGTCGAAAAATAGTTAACTAAGGATGGCCGCAAATCCGAAAAACCAACGTTTAAACCCGAAAGAGTCGGGCCCGGTTCTAAAATTTCACGGGTCGAGTCGGGCCAGGCTTTAAATTTTTAAACCCGGGTTTTTTTGGCCCATTGAAAATTTTTTGCAAATTTAAAGGTTGTTAATCCACAAAAATCGTCCAAAGTTGATTATAATCGATAGAACTGTAAATATAATCGTGTTAAAAGCTTTGGATTTGGTATTTCAATTTCAATATTTCCTTTGACGGCGGAAACGTTGTGCAAATGCAATTTAAAAAAAGTTAAAATGATGAATTTACATATTTTTGTTTGCAATGCACTTAAGCAATCGCTTTTTTAATTCCTTTTAAACTTAAATTGTAAAAAAAATAATGTGTCAGATTTTATTTAATATTGCTCCGGGGAAAGGTTGCCATCTTTTATTTGGTTGATCATACACCAAAAAAATAAGTATTACTTACATTTAATATTAAAAACAAAATTTCATAACAAAGTAAATTAAATAGTATTTTAAAATAATAACAAAATATTCAAAAAAAGATTGACAGCAATGAACAAAAAGTGGCAGAAATGAAAAATAAATGCAATTTGATGAAAAATGAAAAAATAAAAGTTTTCTTTTTGGAAAATTTTTTACTGCCTTTGGTTTGAAAAAAAATTAGATGCACACCCAACGTTGCAGCGTTGAAAGAAAGACGTTTTATAACACCTGCGATTTTTCTCTCTATAAAGATTTCCATTGAAATTAAAAAAAGCATTTTCTTTTTTGTACATCGCAAAAATTAGCAGTCGTTTCATTTTTTTTGTCAGATTTTTTTTGAATATTTTGTAATTCTGTTTTTTTTTGCATTCTTTAAGAAAGTGCATTAAAAAACAACAAAAAATTTTACAGAATTGATATAAGTATTTCAAAAGCACCACATAAAGAAAGTTCATTATTTATAAAATTGATAAGTTTTTATTTCATCTTTTACCCACAAAAAACATTTAAACAAGCCCTTTTTACACTTAACAATAAAATTTATATATTTATGATTCGAATTATTTTATAGTGTTTTTACATTTCGATTTTTTTGTCGCTTCGAATTTTTGTGGTTTACAAAATACTATTTTATTTCAACGTTTTTTTTTATAAAATTTAAAATATTTTTGTATTTTTCATTTTTACATAATTTGAAAATGACATATTCTAATTTATTTTGTGAACAAACATGTCGTTTCACAAGAAAAAAATTCTGCAAAGAAGCAAAACAAAGACGCTTTATAAAACCCGCGTTTTCTATATTTTTTTTATTTAAAGAAATGAAAAATGGCTATTTGGGTTTTTTGCAGGAAAAGTTTTTATGTTTTGCAAATGCTTTGGCAGCATTCATTTTTACATTCGCAGGTGAATCATTGCTGCGTTTTTTCTTTTTTTTTAATATTTTGTAATTAATTTATATTGTATGAAATTTGTAAATGTTATATAAAATACTGAAGTAATATTGAAAAAAAGTTTCATTATTCAAGTAAAAAAATAAATTATGCATTATATTTTGGCGTTGCGTACAATATTAATTAAGATAATACAACATTCTCCTTTCTTTTAAACAATTTAATAAATGTTTGTCTTGTTACAAGCATTTAGTAAATAGAAAAATAAACACTAAATTATTGAATAAATAAAATTATTAGATAAGAAAAAGAATCGTTTATTGCAACCTCGTTCTTTCTTTTTATCTCGGAGAGACCATAAGAAGGATGCCCTATCTTTTTTCCTTTTTTGCCGTTAAAAAAAGGTGAACCAAAATATTATTGAATTTTTTTGCAGTGCCATTTTTACATTTCCCTCTTTTCCTTTTAACGACCATCGAACCTTTTTTCATCTTGTCATAATTTTTTTGAATATTTAATAAATAATTTTTTAACAAATGTGCTGATTGTGCTGGACGCAATAATAAAATTTCTGAACTTTCTGGGTAGTTTTTTCATTAGGATTTAAAAACACCATCAACACCTCAAGCAAAACGTACGAAGAAAAGTTACCTTTGATAACAACAATGAAAATACCCAAATGATGTCCATCCAAGTTTCCTCTCAACTCCCAATGAATTATGAGTTTACAAATATGTAATTTCATTTTTTCTTATTTTTTGTTTTCGTTTGTTTCTCTTTTTTTTGCACTCTTATCTTTTTAAAACACTAACAATATTCTTCTCCATCGAAAATGAAGACGAGTGATATTTTATTCGCACTTTTTTCTTTTTTTTATCATTTTATCACTGACATGATTTTTTATTGTAGCTGATGGCATCCTTTTTTTTGCTTTTTTGCGCAATTTTTTTTGTGAAATCAATGTCTGGAATTCATAAATGAAAATCTTCTACTTAATCTAAACCCCCTTTAAATCTTTATGTCAGTCATTGATAAAAACATAGGTTCAACTCTCATTCTAGTAAAAGAAAATTGACATAGCCTCAAAGGCACCACCATTTCATTTATTTTTGTTTTATAGATTTTACGAAAACTTGGGCAAGAAAAATCAATTTTTTATAAAGCAATTTATCCCAAATCTTCTTCGATCGGTCTTCGGAAATTTTTTCCTTCAAGTCATATTGTACTATTTGTTTTTTTTCAATTTAAATTAATTAAATTTTAAAAAATAAAATTTAAATTTAAAAAGTCATAAAATCAAAAATCAAACTTAAAATACTCTGATATATCTCAAATGATTGAAACTTATGGTAGAATTTATTGGAGAATTCTTTGGTGAATTTGAAGTTGGGACGTGTAACATTGTTTACCATTCAGGAACAAATCCTGGAAGCTGTTATGAATTTGATCTTGTCGGCAAAATCCTTTAATGTTTCATTACCTGAAGGATGGGTGGGGTAAAAAATCACGATTTTTGTATTAAGTAACATATGGACAGCCCCTATGATTATGTTCCACCACCACCTCCAGTTGTTCGTCCATGACGTCGTCGAGTTGCTGCTGCACCAGCTGTTAATTAGTTTGCTCCTCTATTTCCTCAAGTTCAAAATGTTCAAATGCAAAATTTAATGGTGCACCAACAATTTGCTCCATAATATCCATTTCAAAAATATTTTTATCCATAAAAATAGAGACGTGCAGAGACAATTTGCGACTTTTTGTTTTTCTATAATATTATATTGACCGCTCACTTTCGCGCATTTTATTTTTATTTTATCTGACTCAGAAAAAAATTCTGCATCCGATAGGCACAATTTCAAATTGGGGAATAAAGGGGCAAAAAATTCGACTGAAAAAATTACGGTATTTTCAATTTGGTCGGGTCGGACATGGCTTTAAATTTTTGAACCCGGGTTTTTTGGGATGTTTTTGAAAAATAAATTTTTTGCAAAATTTTATATTATTATTGTTCCAATTATTAAATATAATTTTTTTTAAATAGACAAATTATCTCATTCAATACAAAATAAAATTAAGTGATTATGGTTCCAAAGAAGCTTTAATATCTTCACACTATTGACTTTTCTTTTACATATAAGTTATTGTAATGTGATGTTTTATATTATTTTTATGCCTTTCCTCTCTTATATTAAGAAACGAAAATTTTGTGGTACTTTTATATTTTATTATACTTTTATACTATATTTCTCGTTTTTCTTGTAAAACCGCATTAAAGTGAGTAAAATCGCTTTGAAGTGAAAAAATAAATTTAGAAAAAAATACGTTTGTATTCCACGGTTTTTCATTAAACATTCACTTCAAAAAGTTTTATAAAAGAGATGATATAGAAAATCGAAAAACATAACAACAAATTTCTTTAAAGCTGATGGGAAAGTGAATACATTTTCCAATATTTACTTTGGTCAATCCCAGTAAAACAGAAATATGGTATTTTATAATCATGGCTTGGAGTAGCAATTATTTCGTCAATCACGGGCTCATTTTTGGGTGAAAAATGTCCTGTAGAGACCCCATTTTAAAATTAGGTTAAACACACTTAAAAAACATTAAAAAACGATATTTGGGGTATTCATATCATATTTTGGGTTTGTCAGGTCAAAAAAACGAAAATGGCCAAAATGCTGTTTTTTGGCACTTTTTGCCTCGGCAAATGGAAACTAATGGACAGATTGCTGTAAAAATCTATAATAATTGTCGGCTTACATGTGGGGAACACATCTGTAATGGATTTGGTACCCGTGCCTCCTCTAAAATCGAAAATGCCCACCCCATATTTTTATACGACCTTGTTGATAATAAACAGAGTGTTAAGAACCACATTGTTTCCATGTGGACATCAAGAAGATTTTTTATGATAATCGATAGAAATGTAAATATAATCGTGTTAAAAACTTTGGATTTGGTATTTTAATTTCAATTTTTCCTTCGAGGGCAGAAACATTGTAACAATAAATGCAGTTTAAAAAAAATAGTTAAAGGAGGCGGATGTTTTGATACAGTTTCGTAATAAAAAAGGATTTCGCAATCTTTCTTTTTTTTCCAACGTTTGGAAATTCGTGATCAGGCAAACTCTTGAAACGAAAATGCAGCTTCCATTGTTTTTATTTTTTTAACAAAGGAAATATGTTTTCGTTTCAAGAGTTTGCCTGATCACGAATTTCCAAACGTTGGAGAAAAAAGAAAGATTGCGAAATCCTTTTTTATTACGAAACTGTATCAAAACATCCGCCTCCTTTAAAATGATGTCTCAAAAAATATTTTTTTTTCAACTTAAGCAATCGCTTTCTTAATTCTTTTTAAACTAAAAATGTTGGAAAATAATGTATCAGATTTTATTTAATATTGTTTCTCGATTATTTGGTTCAGCAAACACCAAAAAAATAAGTATTATTTACACTTAATATTAAAAACAAAATTTCATAACAAAGTAGATTAAATAGTATTTTAAAATAATAACAAAATATTCAAAAAAAGATTGACAGCAATGAACAAAGAGTGGCAGAAATAAAAAATAAATGCAATCCTACGGCAAATGAAAAAATAAAATTTTTCTGTTTGGAAAATTTTTTATTGCCTTTGCTTAGAAAAAAAATTAGATCCACACCCAGCTTTGTATTGTGAAAGAAAAACGCTTTTAAACACCTGCGATTTTTTTCTCTATAAAGTTTTTCAATGAAACTAAAAAAAAGCATTTTCGTTCTTTTTTGTACATCGCAAAAATAAGCAGTTTTTTCATTATTTTTGTCAAGTTTTTTTTGAATATTTTGTAATTCAGTTTTATTTTTGCAATCTTAAAATAGTGCTTTCAAAATGACAAAAAATTTTACAGAACTGATATAAGTATTTCAAAAACACCACGTGAAAAAAAGTTCATTATTTATAAAATTGATAAGCTTTTTTTTCATCTATTTACCCACAAAAAACATTAAAACAATTCCTATTTACATTTAACAATAAAATTTATATATTTATGATTCTGTAATGGATGAAGAAAAGATGAAAATACAACACTTGTATTATTTTTAATTCGAATTATTTTATAGTGTTTTTACATTCCGATTTTTTTGTCGCTGCGAATTTTTTTTGGTTTTTTTTACAAAAATTTAAGAATATTTTTGTATTTTTCATTTTTACATAATTTTCAAATGACATATTCTAATTAATTTTGTGACTAAACATTTTGTTTCACAAAAAAAATTCCGCAAAAAAGCAAAACAAAGACGATTTAAAACACCTGCGTTTTGTATATTTATTTTTATTTAAAGAAATGGAAAATGGCTATTTGGGTTTTTTGCAGGAAAAGTTTTTATGTTTTGCAAATGCTTTGGCAGCATTCATTTTTTCATTCACAGGTGAATCATTGCTGCGTTTTTTCTTTTTTTTTATATATTGTGAAAAACTTGGGTGAACGGTCAAAAAAAATAAAGACAAAAAATAAACCGGACAAAAAGAAAACAATTTTTAATGCCGGACAAAAAGAAAACGGACAAAAAGAAAGCGGATAAATAAAAAAGCGGACAATAAAAAAAGCGGACAATAAAAAAAGCAGACAAAAAGAAAGCGGACAAAAAGAAAGC
>CABFKP010002359.1:0-11699 GCA_901779475.1 Panagrolaimus davidi
TCAAATATGCAATTATAATAATAAAAAATAACAAAAAAAATTTAAATGATTGAAAATATTATATATTATTCGTTTTTTTCACACAATTATTTTCACACAGTTTGGCATTGTGTGATTGAAAAAACTGGGCAAGTGCGCAAAGTTTCACACACTGTGTGAAAAAAAACTGGGCAAGTGGGAATGAGCCATTATTTTTGTATAACTTTTTTATCACTCTTTTAAAATAAAAAATAATGGCACCATCTCTATGGCTTTTACTTGTTGAATATATTATAATATTACTTGGACAATTTTGTTGCTGTTATATTTTTAGTAAAGTTATATTTAAACGTTAGAAATTTAATGATTCTTCAATTTCATCACCATGCATAATTTTTTATTTTTATGTTCAAGTTCTATCTTCTGCAATTACATTTATTCATATGATATATTCGTTATCATATTGGAGGCCATACCCAATTGAACAAAATGCATTCTTTTTATTTTATCTTGGAACGATCAAGTTTTATGCACAATTAATGCACCAATTTCTGTTTTTTCGTTAGGGCTTGATCGATGTTTATGCGTTTTATTTCCATTGAAATATACAAAACATGAAAATTCATATCCAAAATATTTTGCAGTTTTAATTATGTTTGGACTTTCTGCATTTTCAATGATAACATTTATTATTCCAACATATCCAACTACTTCAACAACATTTTGTTTAGTAATGGGTTGTATGGTTCCAGCTGGGGCAATAAATATCTTTTATTATCTTCGATGTTTTACTTCTGCTTTATTATTTTTGAATGGCATTTTTTTATTTGGAGTTATGCGATGGAAGCTTTCATAACCAAAATAAATGGATACACAAAAAATGAAATAATTAAACGCAGCAACATTAAAAACGGAAATTGGAAAAAATGAAATCGTCTATGAGCAAAAGAAAATTTTTGTTTAGTGTTATATTTTTATTTTGGAATCAATAAAGCCTTGAATAGGAACCGTCACTGTCTCAAAAGAGAGAGAAATCGTTAGAAAAAAAGAATTTCCAATAAAACCTCTAAAGGGTTTTTTCTCACTTGCTCAAGAGCTGACAAAAAAAGCGGATCGTTGAGTCACGCATTCAAAAAAATGGCAAGAAAAAAACCCAAGCAGGCGATTATTTCACGATTTGGTGTGTCTGTGGTTAGCACTTCAGCTTTTCATGCATGACCAGGATCGAATCCCAGCCGGTGCGAAAGGGCTGCGGGTGTTTCGGTATTTTATTAACGAAAAAAAAAAAGAAAAAAAAACACAATCCCAAAGCAATTTTTAACAGAACAGCTGATTTCAACGTGGTATGTAACAGTGTTAATTTAAATTTAAACCATTTGCTGTTGTGTTTTGTGTCATAAAAAAAGTGTCTGCATTTTTTAAAGCCAAAAAATTCGAATGAGTTTGCTGACTTTAAAGTTATCTGATTACTCAAATTGAATAATAAAAAAATAATTTCTTAATCTCATTTAGGGTTTCAAAAGAACAAGAAATAATATTATAATGAAATTTTGAAATAAATTATTATAAAACAAAAAGCTTAAGAAATCATAAGACATCAAACACATCTTTTTTCGAGTATAATAACTAAGTTTGACTTCTAAAGTTATAATAAAAAATTTTGTCTTTAACAGGAAAAAAATTGACTTTAAATTATATTGCATTTTGTTTTGTGGCAAAAAAAGTACCGGCAATATTTTTTATACAAACGGTAGTCTAAAAAATAAAAGATTAATCATTTCAAAAAATGAGTCATCCTTTTACACAAATTTATTGAAAAAAGGAATAATCACATTTAAAGTTTCAAAAGAACAAAAAACATTATTTTAATGAAATTTTGAAAAAATATTTTATTTACTTTCTTGTGTAGAATAACCGATGACTTTCTAAAGTTGTAATAAAATATTTTTTCATAAAAAAGAAAGAATGACATTTATTTTGAAACTTCTTTTTTACAATGATATTTTTGCATGTTTAATTGCAATTTTTGGAAATTTTTTGTTACTACATTTAATTCTAACATTAAATAAAACGAATGTTAAAAATATGAATTTAATACTTTTGCCAAATTGTATTATTGATTTAGTTACAGCTGTTGTAATTTTACTTTTTCAACCGGTAAAAATTTCCATAAAAAATATTTTGTAAAAACGTTTTAAATTTAGCAAGTTGTTATAATTGAAGGATATGGATTTCTTGTTATGGGGCATGGAATTTCACTGGATTCATTTAATTTAGCAAGTTTTTTAACATGTTTATCCGGTGCAACATTAAATATTACAATGAATTCTATTTGTATCCCTTTTTATTTACGTTATTTAACGATTTGCAAGTATGTTGTAACAAAAAAATACAGGGTGTCTCACGAAATTACAGTCGAAATTTGACGACTGAACTGGTGCAATCATTCGTGTTGAGACCAATCTTGTGTCTGAACGCATCAAACAAAAAGAGAAATTTTTGTTTTTTTTTGCTCCGCTTTTTTTCTCTATTTCTTTTTGTTTGACGCGTTCAAACACTGAATTGGTCTTAACATGAATGGTTGCCCCTTTCATTCGTCAACTTTTGACTGCAAATTTCTATGGTGGGGTGTCTCAAGAAATTTTAAGATTTTAGAATTGATGAAATAAACTTTTTTTAGAGTTGAACTTTCAGCGACAGTTCCTTAGGTCATAGAATTTTGTTTTATAGTTCAAAGAAAAAAATCAGAGCTAAAATTTTTCGATTTTTTTTTTAAATTTCCGGATTTGGAACAATTGTCACTGTTTTTCCAACACTTGGAATTCATTTTTTTATCGTGTTTAGAATTTTTGATAACAAAAATCACTGTTGTTTTAAAATAAAATATGGTCAATCTAAACAGTGGTCCGTCTTATATAACGGAAACGCGTTTCGAACATGCATTCGTGGTTAGACATTTTTTTAAGTCGTTCAATGTCTCACCACGAACGCATTTCCATTTTGTAAGACAAATAACAGCATTATTTTAAATAACGGATTAAATTTTTGATTGTAAAATATAATATTGAACTTTTTTTCTAAAATTAGGGGGAAATAGCTCTGAATAAAGTATTCCCAATTTTCAGGAATGTTCAAATCCGTCTAAAACATATAATCATCCCTTATATATTAGTATTTATAAATGCATCCATCGTATTCACTCTTTTAATTTGTTCTTTTCCTTTAAACACCAAAAATTACATAAAATATAAAGAATATTTAAACACTGATTTTTGGTTGAATGAACATAAAAATGGTATTTCATTTACAGCAACATGTGTCGTAAGTATTTTTTTTTTAAAACACTTACGACATTTATCAAAAATATATTTTTAGACAAATCCATTTTTGTTATCTGCGATTGGATATGTTGCAATAACAACAGGATTCAGTTACAGTATGGTAATATATTTTGGTATTAAAATTGTTAAAATGCTTAAAAGTCATGTTTCAAGAATTTCAAATACAAAAGTTCTAAGTCGACAAATTCAAAAAACTTTGACAATTCAAGTATTTTTAAATTATTTTTCTACCATTTTTCAATATAACGATTTCAGGCAGTTGGTCCATTATTTATTATGATTTTGCCAATCGCCTGCTTTTTTGTGTTATTCCTTTTTCAAATTAATGACTTTGGAGCAACATTATTCTTTTCATTTTTCTTTGGATGGATTTCTGTTGTTAATCCCCTTGCTGCAATTACAAATATATCGTCATATCGTCAAAAAATTAAAGAGTTTTTTGGTAAAACCAATTTTTCTACCCTATATTTTCAAGTTCCTAAAAATGCAAGAACAAGAAATAATACTGTTAATTCTAGAAATAAATTTTAAATTTAACAAGAATAATTGTAATAAAAAATAAAAAATAATAAATACATGGATTTTTATTACAAATATAAATAGTAATTAAAAGATTTGTTATTGACTTTTTTGTTTTTCTTAAAATCGTGTTACTGAACTATATTTGACTTGGACGTGTGTTAATGTATTAATATAAAGAATAATACCCAATTAATTTAAATTTTGTTAAATGATAACGAAATATTTTTAAATTATTTTATTAATGAACTGAAGATGTTGCTTTGTGTTCTTTTTTTCTATATCACTTTGGTTCCATGCTGAAATGAACTTAAAAAGGCTCACGAGAACATAATTAAAACAGAAAAATATTTTAATCAAAATATACAAATATTTTTTGTCAGCGAAAAACCACTTTAAATAAATACGAAAAAATCCTTTTTATAAAAGCTCGCTTTTTTCTTTCTTTTTGAACAACGTTTTTTCTTTTCACACTCCCCATAAACAACCAAATGTTGTTTTTGTCTGTTGTTTTTTCGAAATATATATTTTCTTTTGAAATATCAGACAAAAAAATGCTTTTTTTCATTCTTGCCTTTTTCGGTCCAATTTTTTTCAAATATTTTTCATTTCATATCCTAAAACGCAACACTTTATTTTTTAAGACTTTATTTGAATATTTTAGTTTTCTAAAACTTGCTAAAAATTCATCTAATAACTGCAAAAAAAATATTTGACATTATAACACAGAAAAATTCGTTTAAAGATAAAATACAAAAATTCATTGGTAAAGAAATGCAAGTTTTTTTTAGCATGTTGAAATTCAGAACAAAATTTTTCTCCCTCACCGTTTTTATTGATTATTTATATTTGCGATATTTGTTTTCGTCCAAAAAAAGTAAATTTAAAAAAGAAACATTTTACAAATTTAACCAAATTATTTGCTGAGGATTTTTCTTATAACCAAATGTTTCTTTTTGAAATAATTTAAATAAGCTTTTCGTTAAGATTGATACTTTATTTTTTTCATATTTTTGTTATATTCGTATAGAAAATATTGTTCTCTTTTTTATTAGTGGCTACTTTCAGAATCATTTCTATTTCATTAATTATTAATCACTTTTTGAATAAAAGATTTTTCAGAATATTTAAAATAGGTCTTTAGAAACGTTTTACCAAACTCAAATATTTAAACGAGCTTTTAAAAATAATATAAAAATTAAATATTGACTGCGCTAAAAAAGAAAATCTTCAATGTTGTCCCTTTTTTATGCAAAGACATATCAAAACACTGCCGTAACATTTCTCCACCCATATTTCGAAATAAAAATTATTTCTTCATTGACAAATATCAAAAAACTTCGTTTCTTTTTCGTTTTTTTGCAATTTTTTTACGGAAAAAGCTTGTGCTTTTTTTTGGAAATTTTTTGGACATGTTGGTTTTGATAGAAAAAGTTTGAAAGCTAATATATTTTATAAAAATGTCAAACGACATTTATACATTTTGAAAACATTGATAATTAAAGAAATGGGCACTAATAAAAAGTAAAAAAATAAACATTCCATTTCAAAACATGTTTTTGGTAAAAAAGTGATATAAACTGTTTCATTAAAATTCTTTAAAAATACAACTGTATAAACACAATATACCATTGTATGAACACAATGGTATAGCGCGTTATATTAAAGTAAGCATTTCTAAAACTTTTTGAATGAATTATTGGTAGTAAATATATGTAAACACGTATAGTTCTAATTTATGTTTTTTGCAGGGGAGAAAGCACAAAAGGTTTAATTTAAACTGAATATTATTTAGATAGTTAAAAATTTTGCAAAGGAGTTTAATTTAAAAAAATCACAAAAAAAAATCTTTAATTTTCGTTAAACTTTTTAACCTTTTTCTTGGCGTTTATTTTTTTTCGTAAATCTTTTCTGCTTCCTGTTGCAGAGAAATTGTTTTCCGCGTTTAAGAAAAACATAGGCAGCTTAAAATTTTAGGGTTATTTTATTTGAACAATGTTTTTATTCTTTTTTAATGATCATAAACAAATATAATAATTTTAGAAGTCTTTAAAACCCTAATTTTGTGGATTAAATATGTTTTTGTTTTGCTTTTTTAATTGAACATTTTAAAATTCTTTTACAAAGCCTTCAAAGAAATTTGCGAAAAAACAATGATTCATCCAATAAAAACAAGAAACAAATGTCAAAAAAATGTTAAAGGAGAAAAAAAACATTTTGTTTAAAAAATGAAGTTGCAGTGCGTTTTTTTAAAGTTTATCTGACATTAAAATGTTGCCATAACATTGTACAGACTAGTAAAAAAGGATGTTTTTTTATATTTTCTTTGATTTTATAGAAATATTCGGTGAAAAAAATGATCCCAAATTTTCATTTGAATATTTTGTTTTAAAAAAGATTTTTTATCACATTAGTTTCTTGTTTTTATTGGATGGAATTTTTTTTGCAAAAAATTAAAGTTAACCCTTATATTTTGAATATGTAATTTCTCATCAGTTACATATTTACAACATTTTTAATAATTAAGAGTTTGTTTACAACTGCTAAGCTTTGACCATTCAGTTTTAATGCCTTTGCATAATACTTTTCAACTTTCTCAAATTGCAGAGTTTCAAAAAAAACATCAGCGATCCCTTTGATGTGTCATTCAGGGCATAATGAAATGCAGTCTTTTGCATCTTCTGCGGCACGTGCCATAGATTTTATCTGAAAATAAACAGAACTTCTATTGGAATAAATGATTCCCTTTTCTTCATCGGTCAGTTGTAATAAATTTAAAGCTTCTGAATACATATCAACAGATTCATTATAATTTCCTAATTAAAACGAAACAAGATTTTAAAACTTTAAAAAATTGAAATAATTGTATCTGTACTTTGTTGCATAACCGTTTGCTTCAATAAAAGTTAACTAGTTGGGAATCGGTGTGGTATAAAGGTATTGTTGTAATCAACAAGAGGATAATGTAGCAAAATTTCAGATGCCATTACTGTTTAAATGGTTATAAACAATTTATGTATGCTTAAAAAATTTTTTCATATCGCTTTTTATCCAAAATAAACAAAACGAACACTGAATGTCAGCAAGAACATTAATTTTTATATTTTTACCATGTTGGGGTATATGGTGCATATCATTATATCGATCACCATTAGAGTTCAAGCAGTGCACTGAACGTTTGTCCTCTTTATTTTTGTTTCCTACATTCATAGCTATCAGAAAAATACCACCAGCCGATCTGGATTTTAGTTTTCTAACTTCTACCTTATACAACGTAATTTTTATGGAACCCGAGACATTACCCGCGTTTTACAACCCGCGTTCGTACCCGCGTTTTACTGTTTCCGTGTTTCACCAAAAATTTTTTTGTTACAAACTTTTGCAAATTAATACAAGATAGCGGATGATATTTAAACTGTAAAAATAAAATTGCTGTTTATAAATAGTGTTCTGAAAGAAATAGACGTCTTTTTTTTTTGTTATGCAAAGTACGTTTTTTTGCAAATTCAGCAGTCTAACATTCTCTTTTGAAAGATATTTTCCTATCAAATTTAATCTTTAAAATATTCAAAACCCATAAATAAAGAAGGCTACAAATTTTCAATGTCTTAGAAAAGATGAAAAAACAGAGTTTTAAAAATGCATAAAAAACGGTCAATTCATCTTTATTTTTTTTATTCGGCTGTCATCTTTTTTTGCATCAAAAAAAAAAATAAAGCAATCGGTATTGATTGACAGATGTTCGACTTTAAAAGACGAAACTTTTCTTCTAGTTTTGCAAATTGGCAGAAAACATATGTGAAAAGTATTTCGAAATATTTTTATGAAAAATGACTCATTTTTGAAAAAAAAAATGTTGTTAGAAAGATCATGTATAAACATTGTTTTAATAATGGACATGTCACTTAATGCTAAATTATTTTTTTTTGTTTTTTATTATTTCATCGTAACATTATTTTTCCGTTTAATTTTGGTTGAATAAGTTTTTTATGAAAAAACAATCACACATAGATACTTTATTATTACAAAATAAAAGCGTAATTTGATGAATTTTAAAAAGATAGATATGAAACAAACGATGTTTTTATTTATTGCTAAAATTTAATTCTTGTAATTTCTTGATTATTGTGGACACGTGTTAATGTATCATGTGAAGATTGTTACTCAACATGCATTAATTTTTGTTAAATGACACAAAAATATTTTTACATTATTTATTAATGATGTGACGTGGGTGCATGGTTTTCCTTTTTCCATATCACTTTGGTTCGACCCTGCAAAGATCTTAAAAACACATACGGAAAAAAGCATATTAGAACAAAAAATTATTTCAATCAAAAAACTCAAATTTTTTTCTTCAGAAATAAAACGCTTTACGAAAAAATATTTTTTATAAAAAATTCGCTTTTCTCTTTTTTTTTGAACGACGTTTTTTCTTTTCGCCCGCCCACAACCATCCAAATGTTGTTTCTGTCTGCTGGTATTTCGAAATATATGCTTTTCTTTAAAAATATCTGACAAAAATAAATTGCTCTTGCATTTTTCGCTCCAAATTTTTTCAAATATTTTTTATTTCAAATGCAAAAATGCAACACTTTATTTGTTTAGATTTTATTTGAATATTTTGGTTTTCTAAAACTTGCTAAAAAATCTTCTAATAACTGCAGAAAAAATATTTGACTTAATAAAACAGAAAAGTTCGTTTAAACAAGAGGTGTAATTGAAAACACCATTAATAAAAAATGTAAATGATTTAAAGTTCATTTAACTAAAAATTAAAAAATGTAATAAAAGCTGTTAAATTCCAATACATTGTTTTTTCATTAATTTTGGTCCAGTAAGTTTTATATGAAAAAACAATTACATAAAATAAACTTTTTTATTACAAAATTATTCTAAACTGATACAATGAATACTCTTACAATGATTTCGTCAAAACGTAAACACAAAAATGAAATGGAAACTCCTGCAAAAAAAGTTTTGTCTTTTTCAATCAAATAATTATTTTCTAAATTGGTCATTGCCAAATTCAATTATATTTTATTTTACAATGAATCCATCAACTTCAAAATTGTATCGAAAATTAATTCAAAGCTGCAAATATTTTTTCAACAAAAACCCAATTCTTGTTTCAACACATTTACATTCTTCTGGTGATGATGGAAACAATACAGTATTAAATGTAAACAGAAAATCAATATATTCTTTATTCATTATTTTCTAAAATTTATCAAAGCGATATTAAAAATGTTTTCGATGAAAATGGTTCCATAATTTTATTAGCAAAAAATACTAGAAGTTTTTATAAATTTAAAAGTTTTTAATTAGTAAGTTTAATTATATTTTCCTTAAAAAATGTTTTCTTAGTTGGTTACCAGAAAATTTTTCAAATATTATTATTTCATCCAACACAGTTAAAGAATTAAATAAAATTCCACATTTTTCAAATCTTGATTATTTTGATTTAAGGTTAATTCCTGAAAGTTTTGATATTAATAGATTTTTTGATTATATTAAAGTAAGCCTTTTATAAAACTTTTTGAATAAATTATTTGAAGTAAATAGTTGTAAAATTTTTAGGTAAATGAAAATACAAAAGCAAAGCTATTTTTCGGCAATTATATTTCTAATCGCTAGGGACGTGCAACTACAATAGTGCATCAAAAAAAATTTCTTCTTTCAACGATTATAAAAAAAATTTAAATTACTTGAAAATGAAAAAGTAAAATTTTTTCAGCCAAAGAATGACAAATAGGTAAAAAACTTTTGATTGCGAAAGTCTCTATAAATGAGATTATTTCGGAATAGAATTATCGGTCATCACAAACATAAAAGTTTCATTAATTGTTATAAATAAAAATAAAGACATTGTCAGCAAATAATTTTAAGCTTATGTAACATGGGAATAAAATATAATATTATCCACATTGGAAGATGAAAAGCCAAAAGAAGATCAAAACGAAGCAGGAAGAACTCTAAATCTTCCTGGTACTGTTTCGTGCTACGTTTGTTGTCCCAAGCAGTGCTGGCGGTGCACCGAAATTTTTCGGTTTTCGGTTTCGGTGGACCGAAAAACCGGACCGGAGACCGCCTGCACTGGTCCCAAGTATTAATGGGGTAAAATTTTGATACTGGTGAAGGTGAAAGATAGGGCTTTCAATATTTAAACATTAAAATTTCATCAAGTGTTGATTCAACGATATGATTAAAATGCGAATCCTTGAACAGCAATTTAAAAATTGTAGCAGTAAGGATTGAAACAAAATGATCCTTTGTGAAGTTATGATCTTCTATTAATAATAATTTAATTTATTCGAGACGAATAATCTAACTCAGATCGGTAGATAAAATCCGTGGACCGTAGTTATTTCTATTGCCTCACAACAGTGAGGCAATTTTTCCCAAATTTGTCACAAATTTTTTTTACAAGAAAAAAGCACTGCTAAAAATTGCAAGATTTTGCAATTTTATGGCAGTCATTTATTGCGTTTTCATGGACGAATTTTTGCAATCGCAAAAACAGAAAAAAAACGAAAATTTTTCAAAACTTGCAAAAGCATAGAGAAAAATACATGAAAAACGGTATGACCGATAGATAATGGATCGCATTGTTTTGTTATGACAGATTTTGGTTTTACGTGTTTTTAAAAGCTCACAAAATATAAATAAATTTGAAAAATTTCGTGTGGCAGATTCATCATTATCCTGCTTTTTCATTTTTTTAAAGTTTTAAAAACTTTGTAAATACAATTTGAATGAATTTTCGGGAAAAGACTCTTTTTTTAAACATTTTAAATTTTTCAAGTCATGAAAAAGAATTAAATTACATTTATAAATAGTGTTCCATCTTCTTCACTTGAAGAATTTTCTTATACTTTTAGATAAACTAATATACTGTAAAGATCAAACATTTTAAAGAAACAACAATTAAAATATTCAAAAAAACCTAAAATGATATTTACAAAGTTATATAAATTTATTTAATAAAAACCATCTTAAAATTGTTTTAGAAAAAAACATTTCAAAGAAAGTCGAAAACGTTGCATTAAAAAAATAGTCAGAAAAAGAAGGAAAAAGTTTTTACGAAAAAAGCAAAAGAAATGTAAAAAGTGATGAAATAAGTCTGACAGATGGAAAACAGAAAAAGAAAAAAATAAAAATTGATGAATTCCTTTTTTCTTTTAAGCTTGGCAATAGCAAGCTTAGTGTTATAATCGAGAATTTATAACAAAGAATAATATTTATTGAAGCATAATAAATATAAGACGAAACTAAACAACACAGGAGAAATTGAACAACTCTAAAAGCAACGACGATCGAAGATTGCATCGACTTTTGAGGATGGAAAAGTATGCAAGAAAAGTCGTGCTAAGAGAAATATTAGACAATAGAAAGAAAGGAGACAAACAAAGAAAGACAGACAGAAAAGTGTTTCTGCCGGTTACCACACTTAGCTTGCTATTAATTTTAACATTTTGCGTTAACTATCCCAATACATTTTTTGCGTTAAATTTGTTGTGAAAACAGAAAATGATCAATTTTTATATGAGTTGTATAATTAGTTTTTTGTTTTAATATTTTGATAATATTTTTATCTTTGAATTTTCTGTAGTCTTTTGTTTTTTTTTACTGTAAAACAAATTCGAAAATAAAGAAAGGAAAAAACTTCACAAAATTATTTATTAAAGATTTTGTTCAATTCTCATATTTTTACATTTTTCGAAAATATTAGAAATAAAAAAAAGTTAACAGTTCAATTAAAAGTGATAAAATATAAATTTAACAAGATTTAATCCTTCGAAAAAATCTTTTTTGAAGAGTTTCGGCACGGCATTTAATCTTTTATAACAATATAAAAAA
>CABFKP010002368.1:0-11697 GCA_901779475.1 Panagrolaimus davidi
TATTATGCAAATTTTTAAAAAAATGAGTAGAAAAAAATGAAATAAAAAAAATGAAAAAATGGGGGGGAATAAAGTAAAGAAGTGCCAAAAAAACAAAAAATTCGTTGAAAGTACAAACAAATTTATTAAAGGCATGCTTTTAAAAGCAAAATGTTTGATTACATGACTTTCATGAATTTTGTGGGTATAAAATATGAAGTGTTGCTGCTGCTTTGGGAGCAAATGAATTGTAGCCGAGACAACGAAAAAAAATTTTTAAGCACTACGTTTAGGCCGATTTTTTGTTTTAAAACACGTTTTTGGAAATATTATAAATTAAATGAAGTTATTATACCTCCATGGTTTTCTTTTTATTTTTTTTGATAAAAAATGAGCATTATCTTTTAAAACGCTGAATGTACCACAACTAGAAATCTGACAAAGCCGAAATTTAATCCCAATCAATTTTATACAGTCGATCACATTAAAAAAGTTAATTTTTATCTGTTTACTTATTTTTTATTTGTTTTTTAGATATATTTTTCTACTGCAATTATGGAACCTACAGTTCATGAATCCCAAAATGCTAGTATGCCTTCATACAACACCACCTTTCACCGTACACCAACAACATCAACATCATCATCAGAAAATAATTATTATCTTCAAGGAATCGACGAAGAAGCTCAAGAAGCCATCAACATTGACGAACATCATCAAAATAAAGTTGAAAAGCTTGCATCCTTTATTATAAAAAATATTGGATATTTTAGTCAATTCTAAATTTTTTGTATTGTGTTTTTGTACATATTCTTTTGAATGTATTATATGCTATTCTTTCATTTATGTGCTTTTTTTGGAACTTGTAAATAAAGTTTGTGTTCTTTTTTAATTGCTTTGTTTGAACAAATTTTAATAGATGAAGTGCGATAATATAATATAATATTTTTTTCGTTTGTGCTAGCAGTGAAAAAGTTAGGGTATTAACACTGCCTTTAAGAAGAATATTTGAGATAAAAAAAAAAGATGTTGAAAAGCATTTTTCGGTCTCAACTTTATTCACAAATTTTTCTCCAACAGTTTCGTTTTTGAATATTTGATAAAATTTGTGCCCAAAAAGTATAACAAATTCGCTTTGTTAAAAAATGAAGTGAATTTACCATTTAAAAGTTAGGTTTGCTTTTTTAGATTTTCTCACTGTGATTTTGTTTTAAAAAAACTATTTGATAAACAAAGAAAGGAAAGAAATTTTTTTCAATAAATTTATGTAAAGAAATTCTTTTTTGTATTTATTCATGATTAAGTTAATTTGAAAAAATATTATAAGCATAATGAGCAGCTCCAATTGCAACAACTTCATCAGGATGTTCTTCACAACATTGTTCAGCGGATGGAAATAATTCTTGTAATAATTCCTTTATCATTGGCATTCGGCATCCACCACCAACTTGCAGGACTTTATTTATTTGATCAGCTTTAAATCCAGATTTATACAATGCAGAGAAAATTGTATTTTGAATTCTGTTTAACAAATCTTCTGATAAATCTTTGAAGTTTTTTTGTGTAATTTTTATAAATCCGTTTAAAGCAGGGTCAATGTCATTCGAATCTAATCTAAAATTTGGATATAAAGGTTATTATATTTTTTGTGGCAAACTTACTGATCTTCATTTCGAACGCTTAAATTATGTTTTATTTTTTGGCATTCCATTAAAAGTTTAAATTTTTTATTTTTTAGTTTTGAAATTTCATCTTCATAAATTAGCTTATTCGCCGAATTATCGTTGTTGAGGTTAAGCATATTAATCCCCAGTTTAGAAATGTCATAATCCAAGTTTAATTTGTTCGAAAAATAATCCATTAAAATATTATCAAAATCTCTTCCACCAAGTTTAGAATCTCCATTTTTTGAAATAATTTGTATTTTATCATTAATAATTTTGAATACACAAACATCTAAAGTTCCACCACCAAGATCAAAAAGTAATAAAATAGAATTATTTGGAATTGGTCGATCAAAAAAATATGCAAATGAAGCTGCAATTGGTTCTGGAAGCAATTTTACTGTCTCCCAACCTGCTAGAATTGCGGCTTCTTTTGTTGCTGCTTGTTGAGCTTCTGTGAATGCTGCGGGAACTGTAATAACAACTTTCGACAACTTTTTTCCTTGAAATCCTTCAGCTTTAGTTTTCATATATTTTAATAAAACTGCCGCAACTTCTGTGGGACTTTGTCGAATTTCTCCACGTTCTGTTTTTAATATTATTGTTGGTTGATTATTAATGTTCACAATTTTGAATGGCCATATTTTATCAGCATTTACAATACATTTCCCAATAATTCGTTTTGAATCAAATACTGTAGCTTCAGAGAAATACCTTAATCGATCAATAACAATTTGACCGCATTTTATATTTTCTTCATCATAAGCGACGTAAGACGGAAGTAGTCTTTCACCAGTATTTTCCAATGCAACAGTGTGAATTCCATTTTTTCGATTTACTGCAACACAACATCTGCTTGTTCCTAAATCTATTCCAACAGCATCAACATCTTGATTCATAGTTGTTCTCTTAGAAAGATCAAAAATATCGTGATTATCTGGATTTATTTTTAGCAACAAATTGTTTTTATTAAACTCTTCAGCGTAAATAAGCTTTTTGGCTCGACTTTCTGTGCAGTTGCTTAAAGTCATCAACATTTCTCGAAGTTTTTCTTGTCTCTTTAAAATATCCGGAGCAAATTGTTTAGCTTCAATGAATTTTTTTTCATTATGTTTTAAAGCAGCTTCAACTTGTTCATAGAGAAGTCTGGCATTGCGTTTATGATCGGAAACTTCAGTTGTGTATGAGTTACATGTGGCTGAAATGCAAGCTTCAGTATGCTTATGCTTGTCACTTCCATATCCGAAAAGATCCATGACTCCTTCTTTAATGTCATGAAGGATTCCAGCCTTTACCCTTTCATCAACAACAATGAGAGGAAAAAGTTTGGAATCTGGTACTGCTACTGCTTCACGTTGAAGTTTTGCACCAACTTCGGCAAGGAGTTCTTGACCATGTTCTTGATTATTTAAAGCTTGAGCAGCCTTGGCATTAGCATGTTCGACCACTGCACGAGCTTGAGCTTGAGCACGTAGAGCTTCAGCCGTCTTGATATATTTGGCATTAGAACGAGTTATAGCCTCAGCACCCTTAACTCCTTTTTTAATGTCATGAAGGATTCCATCCCTTTTCTTTTCTTCAACTCCACTTGGTGCTGCAGTTGTATTATTTGGATCCATGATCAAAATTTAAGTAATTTGTAGAAAGATAAAATTTAGTCCGAAAAAATTGAAAAATATAATAAAATAACGTTTAGGACTAAAAAAGAAAAAATATTTGAAAAAAAAGAAACTTTTCTCCACGTTTTGGATTTAATGTTTTTAATTCTTCTGAGGAAATTGCTTATATACAAAAATGAGCGAAAAAAACATTTTCAAAAAAAACTCTTCCTTTTTTTGAAGGCATCAACAAGCAAAAAAAGGGAGAGAAACCACTGATAAATAACTTTGTGTATTTCATTGTGTATGCATCGCAACGGAGAAAAAATGCGAAAGAAGAAAAAAAATACTAGAGAGAGAAAAATAACTCGCTGGTAAACAAGAGGCAGATGGAGATGGAGAAGGAAAATGAAGGAAAGATGTGAATCAAAAAAGTCTTAACTTGTGTTAAGAATTTATTGTTCGTGCAAAAATAATGCAAGCACGAAGAAAATATTGATAAGAATTTTTTCAATAGATGTGTTTCATTCACTGTTTAAAACAACATATAATATTGATTTTATTGATAGAACAAAAATAAAATTCTTGATTATACTTAATCGCACAATAATTGCATGTTAATATGTATGTTTATGACGAAATTCAAATTTTTTAGGATACTATTTTGAGAGAAATAAATTAAGACAGAAATCTTGAAGATTTAAAAATAATCATTTGTTTTTTACTCGATAAACTCTAACAGTAAAAAAGTGGAAATATGATAATAAAAATGTCGGAAACAGCTTTTCAAAAAAAAAAAAGTTTCGTACAAAAAAATAAATTTGATTAAAGAATTTTTTGATTTTTAACCATTACTTCCAAATGATCCATCAATTGATTTAAATGATGCTTGACAGGTAGAAATTTTAGACTTTGCTGTGAATGAATAATTTTTTGATGTCATAGCAATTTGCAATTGGGAATTTGAAGGAAATGCAGCATATGGAGCAGATTTTTCAATATCCCAGAAACATGCTATTCCATCTTTTTTAATTGGCAAATGCATTAATTGTTTTGTTAAATCCAAATTCCTTGCTGAGCATTCATAATGTTGTTCAACTTTAACAGCATTAATTAAATCATCTTGAATTGAACAATCTTTTGATGCTTCTTATGCATCAGATTCTGTTTTACATTGTATATTTCCAATATGACTATTATGAAACAGAAATTTGAATTAAATACAATTCATATTTAATTCAAATTTCTGTTTTAAAAAAGGTATAAAAGTATAAACAAACCATTTCAACTGTATTACGAACATATTTTATTTTTGTAAATACTTGTCTCTTATGTACATACTGTATTTTTTATACAAAATATATCTTTGTGTTACAAATAAGAAGATCTTAAAAAACTTCAATGATTTCTCAGTTATTTTTTTACTCACTCTACCAAAAACAGATACTACTTAATTTGTGTAACAAATCTTTTGTTAAAAGTCATTGTTGCGTTGTAAGAAAATATTTTTCATACAAAGTAAAAAAAGTTTTATAAAAATCAACAAAAAGAAAACAACAAAACTAAGAAAGGACGGAGGCTTTAGTTCAACAACCTAGGGTCAGGATCTTGTTTTTTTGATTTTAGAAACAATTTCTGAGGCGGTCCAAATCAAATTATAAGAAAATTTTTTCCAGGGTAGGGAGGAAAAAAGAGCCCGGACCCTTGAAAGTTTGGCCCCACCCATCCTTACACAAAACATGATGTTTTATTTTAAACATCATCGATATCTTCTTCGAAGTCAGATTTGGAACAGCTTTTCATAATTTCGAGCTTTTTTTCATCTTGACCACCATATATGATGAGATGTCCAGGAACTTCTGATTCAATAATTTCGTCGATTAGTGCATCCAATTGATTCTTGTAATTATTAAAAATATTTTCATTAAAAGAAACTTCAATTTCTACGTCTTTGTATTTCTGAAACGTTGACACTTAAAATTTACAGAAAACATAATGATTTCACAAACCTTAATAAAAACAGAAAGATCTCGGATATTTAAAGATTCAGGAATATCGTGAAAAGTAAACAATTCAAGATTTTTGAGATTCTGAAGTTTTAAGATGTTTCCCATTGTTGAAGTATTAATCATGGAAGTATCGTTGCCAAATTCCCTTAAAATAACAAAAAATTTTGATATTTAACAAAATTTGACAAACGTCAAAAATAGGCAAAAACTGACCTATTTAGGGATTGTCCATGTCCCACATTACAACCCCCGGCCCCCTCTCCGTCAAGTATTTACCTTTGATCTTTTGCCGCACATCAAAGCCTCATAAGATTTCGCTCACCCCCACACACCCATAAAACTGCTTACGTAAGATCTGAACAATGCCTTGCAATTTCCCCCTCGCACGTTTATACCAGTTCCACTCTTTTTGTTCAATCAATAAATGGGATGGCATTGTGTTCTTTTAGTTTTTATTTTTTTTGTTAAAAAACGAAAAAACGAGCAATATCTTTAACAACTGTGCCAGATCTTATATTAACTTTTCATGCCATTTCATGTTAATATTATTAATCAGCATAAAAAACAGAGTGGGATATCAGAGAGTTTTGAAAAAAAAATGTATGTAAAAAACTAAAATAAGATCAGGCACAGTCGTAAAAGATAATGCTCATTTTTTCATTTTTTTTAGCAAAAACTAAAAGAACACAATGCCAACATTTCTTGACTGAACAGCTGATTCCAACGTGCCTCCTAAATTCCCCTGCTTCATCCCTTTTAAATGTGTTTGAAAAGAGAAATACACTTACAATTCAAAAAATTTAAGATTTGGGACAGATTCAAGAATTTTATCAAGCGTTACAACTTTTTCATCATTATATTTAATTGAAGCATCAAATATGATAACATGCTCAGCAAATGAAGTCATAAGTTTAAAATCATCAAACATGATATTAATATCAAAGATTCCAAACATAGTTGCTTCACAGCGATAAATTTTTGTACGTATTATTGGAATATAAGCTTGAACATCAATATTAAGACTTCCAGTAATCCAAAGTTTATGTAAAAGTTTGTTGAGATCAATTTTGGTACAACATTTTGCTTCTTTCTTTTCACATTCATCCCATTTGTTTTGACATAAAAGGGCGAAACTCTTATCATCAAAATCGTACGTCAGCCTTGGAATAATAATAATTGGTTTTGCTTCAAAAAAGTATTTACAGCTTTGTGCCATATTAAGATAGCATTTTGCTGTTGATGGATTTTTTGCAATGTAATGGATGATTGAAGTTTTAAATGGCCAATATTGTTTCTTTGAGGTACCATCTCTCCATTTAATCTTTTCATGATTCATTTGTTTTCCGGCTGCAGATGCGAAAGAATCCTTCATTTTTGGATTATAAATATGTTGAACCTAAAAATTTGTTAATAAATGTAAGCAAACTGAATAGAAAAATATTTTTTTAGCGGCGATCGAAGAAATTTACACCAATTTTTTAGAGATCGATAAAAAAAATTTTAGGCTACTGCTGACATCAGCAGATAGGCATGAGAAAATATGGAGATTAATCTTGTATGAGAAAATACAGTTTTCTCTTAAGGGAACATTTGTTTTTCAAAAAAAAAGAAGCAAAATGGGAGCTAGAAAGATTTAGGTAAGGATGGAAGGGGGCCCGAGGCCTGAAATTTGTCATTTATGAAAAATTATTCATTACTCTTTTTTCCTTATTTTTATTTTTGGGCAAAAAGATATAGTTTTTGAATATTTTATAGTTGTAATTGCGATATGTTTTTTAAGTTTACGAGTTATAATCAATTTATTTAAAAGGTTTTCAGTTTTTTCAACAGAAAACTCTATCCCTCCACATTGCAGTTTACATTAAAGAAAGAAACTTTTTAATCCTCCAATGCTGTAAACATAATGAAAATGAAGTTGTTGAAAATAATCAACATCATAATTCCGTTTTCGATTTTCGCATATACATTTTTATTTTTTTATTATTATTTGCACTTTTAAGCTTAGGCTTAGGCTTAAATAACGTGTCATACTTTGTCAAAAAATATTACAGTTAAGAGTATGAAATACACTGTTCTGAAAAATATTATCTTGAAAAGACATTAATTGTGACTAAGAATATCGTGTTGAAAAAGCTTTCTTTTTTTTTTAGTCGTAAAAAATGTCTGCTGATAAAAATATCATGATAGGTTTTTGTCATGAAAAATTTTCAGCTATTTTTTAGAAAAAACAAGTGTGACACAAAAATAGTTCATTACAAAGGTAATTAACTAGAAAGTATTTGTTATGCTCCACCCTTATAATTGAAATTTTTTGCCGTTATCTTTTTTATGACTTTCAAGGCAATAAAAGGTTTTTACGGCGTTTGAAGAGTAGCTTAAATAGAGTTTTTTTTGTTTTTAAAATATAATTTTTGCTCATCAATTTTAATAGTATAAATTTCTGACAAAGATGCCTTGTGGGGGAAACTACACAACATATACTTGGACGACAACGTCATCATGTGGTAGTGGTGGCGGTGGTTGCGGTCGAATTTCTAGCCAATGTCCAAAATGTGGCTGCACCATTGTATTTACCAGCATCGGTGGCGGTTGTCCCAATGCAATGGCAAATGTAAGAATTTTTGTTCTAGAAAATTTAGATGTCGAAAAAAATCAGAGAAAATCCCTTCGTTAACATTTTCAATATTTTTTTAAAACGAAAGTTCATATTTACAAAAAAAAATTAAATCAACTTTAAAAATTTAAATTTTTTTAGAGAATTTACAGCTGTCCAAAATGTGGCACCAACTTTTCAATTGTTCTTCGGACTTGATCCAATGAGATTAATTTTGAAGTGATGCAATTTTTTTTAAAATCAAATAAATTTGTGTTTTGTAAATATTTAAAAAACAGTTTGTCAATTGTTTTAAAGATAACAAATATAAATTTTGAAAAAGTGCACTGTTGACAAAAATTTTAGCCATCGATGCAATTAGATGTAAAAAAAATTTGGTACATTTAATTTTAGCAATTTAAATAATTCATCTCCAAAATTCACATGCAATACAGTCAAAGAATGTTTAAAATTCATCATTTTTCAAGAATTGAATTTCTTTCTTAAAATTTGCTTTAAGGAAAGTTTGACATTGAAAGTTTTTGGTTCAAATTTGGGGTGTTTATATTGAATTACGTTTGGAATCCCCCAGATTCTGGAGAATATTCAAAAGAAGTTTGGGCACCAGAAATTCATTTTATTGATTTATTTTGCTGCTGATAATGGAACAAATGATTTTCATCGAATTTATTGCCTAGAAAATCCTTCAAATGATCCAACAACAGGGAATTGGACTTTCAAAGGTTAGCTTTTTACAGTTTAAATATTGCATTTAAAACCTTTGATAGCTAATTTTTAAATACTATGAGTTTTACTAGTTTTTATAAACCGGATTAAAACAACTAAATATAACATTTTGTAAATATTGAGAAAATGCAAGAATTAGCCCAGTTAATTGCAAGCAAAATTTTTATTTAAAAAAAGCAAGAAACATATAATTCATAAAACAAAAAACATTAATGAGAATTACAAATTCGACGAAGTTTTTCATATTTTTGGAAATCAAGTCCAGAAAATCTAATTTGAGGAGGTTTGTAATTGAATTGTTCAGTTTCAAGAATTTCATCAATAATTGTTTCCAATCGATTCTTAAAAGCATCAGAAGGTTGTGGAAAAAAGCTAATGTAGAACTTTGTATGCTGATTTTTCTAAATATAATTTATATATAAAATATTGTAAAAACAAAAAATCTCACTTTCATATAAGAATAAAATGCTTCAATGTCAAAAACTTCAGATAAAGCATACAAACCAAAATGAACAAGTGTTGCAAAATGAGGAATTTGAAGGAGTTGTTTCATTGTTTTTGGAGTGATTTTTGGTTTATGACTAAAATGAATTAAATAAAAAACAAATTAAATATATTTAGAAAAAACTTACGCATAAACAGTTTTTGCATTAACAGCAATCGTAATAATATCTTCAAGTGGAATAACTGAATCACATTTCTTTACAATAATATTATTAAAATGAATTCTTTCAGCAGATAAAATAAGAAGTGATAGATCATTGAAAGAAACAACTTGAGAAAAGAGATATAAACGTTTGACATCACATTGATAAAGTTTTGGAATAATGGGTAAAAGAATATTTTTGTCAACAGATTCAGAAGCAGAAACACAGATTTCATCAGTAATCCAATATTTGCAATTATATTTGGTTAAATCGAGTGGCTTTTCTTTAACCATCCATTTTCCGTAAGAAGTTTGCAAATGATCAATAACAATAATTTGGTTTTTGACAAAGAAATATTTGCATGTTTTAACCATTTTTAGATATAAAGCTGCAGTTTTTGGATTTTTTGCAATATAAAAAATGATTGAATCAGGCATTGAAAAATTTTGTTGATAATATGTTTTCAAGAATTTTGTACGCTTACAAGTAACCATTATTGAATCTTCAGTTTTACGTTTTTGATTTGATGAAGTAACACTTTGAGGATGAGATGATTCTTCAGTTAAGCAATTAAGAGAAAGAGAAAAAAATCGCTAAATAATATAACTGTAAAAGATAAAATAGAATATAAATGACAGAAAATGAGTTCATAATTACAAGTTCGCGGTCATATTTTTTAGAAAAAATCATTCCACAAATGAGAGCTAACAAAAATTTTAATGAAGCAAGCGCTAGCAAAAAAGACAATCGATGAAAGAATTTTCTATCCATCCAAACAGAGGTGTAAATTAGGGCCGGCCGGCCGCGGCCGGCCGCACCCTAATTAACAGAAAAAACAGCAAAGGGGGGACCTTTTGAAAAAAAAAATAGAACCGAAAATAATCGCAAACGAATTTTAAAAAAAACGGAGAAAAATTAGGTAAGATTTCTCAAATAAGTTAATATAACACAGAAAAACCCAATATTTCGAATGTTAGAAAAAAAATTTTAGTGTAGAAAAATTTTTTTGATTTAACGAGGCCGGCCGTGGCCGGCAATTTTTCGCCCTCGGCCGCTTTTTACTGAGCATTTATGCAAATTTTGTGGGTTCTTTAAAGCTACAAAAAAATCACCGTTAGAAAAATTTAACAGATTAAAATTTTAGTATGTGAATCAACAATNTTTTATAAAAAATCAATTTATCGAAAACAGTTTAATATACATATTTACATTTAGTTAATTTTATATTTCAATCATTTATCGAATTTCTGTAATTCTTTTTTGAGTGTTTGTAAATATTGCCGCTTCTGCTGAATAAATAAAAATTTTGGGAGTTTTTTCTCGTGGGAGTTTAGAGTTGGTTTTTTGTCATAAAAATTTATGTCAGGGGTTTTGTGTCATGAAAGTTATTCTCTAATTATTAAAAAAACTATTTTTTCTACAATATATCAAATATTTTCTTGCATAAATTTTTAAAAAGCTGTTACGATTTTTCTGATAATCGGTGATTAAAAAGTTTTTCATATTTTTTATAAACCAGTATACTCATTCTCGATTTCTGCATCATTTTACAATGTATTTCATTTACAAATAAAAAAAAATAAATTCAATAAAAACTTTTTTAGCGTTTTTTGTTTATGTAGCTTTGATTTTTTATTAATAATGTTGATTTCAAGTTCTTTTGCTTTTGGGAATCAAATTATTTTATTCTTTGTGTTTTTCGACAAATTTTTTTCGATTGAAAAACACAAATAAAAATTATTTTCACCTAAAATAATATTAAAATATTCAAACTTATTTTCAAAAAATCAATTGTAGCAAAAAGAAAAAGAAAATTCGTATTCAAAAAAAAATCATCAAAAGACAGACACCCTTTGTAAAAACATTTTCCTTCTTTTTCTTGCTGCTGTTTTGTTAAACGATCGGCAAGGCTAGCGTTGATTTATTTGAACGTCTGTTTTTCTTTGAATGTTTTATTAAAAATAAATGTGTTTTTTTTTTTGGTAATAAAAGATGGCTTTAAAAATATTTTCATAACATTTAAAATATAAAATTTTCATATTTTATCCATTTATAATGGAAAATGCCTGTAGAAAATTTTGCTTAATATTTGAAAATTAAAAATATTTAAACCAAAGTTGTTCCAAAGATTTACTCAACATTTTGAGACTCTATTGAAATTTTTTTTTGTTAACAATGTAAAATAGTTACTGGAACGTTGTCCTTAAAAATTAATTTTCTCTTTTGAAAAACCAAAAATTTTTCTTGAAGTATTGTTTTTTCATATTTGACTTTTTACATGAATATGCTGATAAGTTATTGCCTTAAATTAAAATTGTTCTGAGAATTTGCAGTGAATTTATTCTTAAATAATTACTTTATTCACAACGTATTATTACTTGCTTTCAAGAATTTTTTCTTTTTAAAAAAACATTCAAAGATGGAAAGTAGCAAAAACCAGGGATGAGAAATGCGGGCGGC
>CABFKP010002378.1:0-11695 GCA_901779475.1 Panagrolaimus davidi
ATAAATAAACATCTTTAAAATCTAAAAAGAAAATGAGTGAAACATATAATTTTTTTATATTTAGATTATTTTTGGATAGTTCAAAAAATCACCAACAAATTTTTCTTCCGTCAATCACATAATTTTATTTTATCAGCTCCCGTGTGTCTTTTTCGTCTCTCTCCCACCTTTTTTTTGTCTTCCGTTTAAAAAAAGAATTTGTCACCTTTTTTTGAAGTAGACGTTTTTCATACCAAAAAGAAAACAATCTATTATTTCTCACGTTTCTTTTTTAAAACTGGCTATAAAAAATGTTTTGCAAATCAAAGTTTCATTTTTTAAACTTCGGAATTCTATTTTGGAAGCTCCATTGTTCATAATGTCATCTTTTCATAACGTAAAAAAATTTCATTTGGAATTAATTCATCTAAAAAATATTAATTCATAAAAAATAACTTTATTAGGCTATAATCTTTCCATTTTCTATCAATTCCTCCATGGGGATAACAAATATTTTCGAAAAAAAAAAGAAAAACCATACATTTTGCAAATGTATGGTTTTTCCGGAGTGTTCTTTGTTTTGTTGCTAATAAAATAATTTTTTACACAATGCAAAACCTTTAGCTGGTAATAAAATGAATTTATTATTATTATGTTTTTCAACTCTTTGAACACACAAAATTTTAAGCGGAAACAACCGTAGATTTTGATTCATCTTTTTTATGATACAATAAGCATTTACTGAACTAAAGTTTAATATTTAATGACTCATTATTTTCCTGTCTCAATTTGTAAACAAAATCAATTTAAAGTTATAACCAACGTTTAAAACGGTCATTCAATCAAACACAACTAAAAAAGTAAGAGAACTCACGTCTTTTTTAAAAATCAAAATTGTTTAAAAATAGTTTCTTTCTCCAAAAACAATATAAATTCGAATAAACACAAACAATAAAAATAGAGAGAAAAGATAACAAAAAATATTTTATTATTTTATAGATTTAAATGAATCTGGAGACGTCCTTGAATTCTTTTTAATATTTGCTGGAGGAAATTCAATATTTTCTGCAGAAGTTTGTGTTGGTGCTACCGGAGTTGCTACTGCTGCAGCAATTTGTGGAGTCTTAATTGATGGAGTTTGTGGCGTTGTTCCTCCTGCAGGTGAAGCTGTTGGTGTTGCAGGTGATGGTGAAGGTGGTGGTGGTACTTTGACTTTCTTTAACTATAAATTTTTATATATATTTAATTGTTAAGTTTTAAAAAAAACAACTTACATCTTGTTTTTCTTTGTTGCTAACTTTTTCAACATTTTCTTTGTTGCTAATTTTATTTGGTTTTGAAGGTTTCGGTGATGGCTTTTGAGAATTATTATTTGCAGCTGCATTTTTATTGACATTTTTTTCTTTACTTGATTTTTGTGATAATTTCTTTTTNTTTCTTTTTTGAATTTCGAGCAGAATTTTTATTGCTGGCTTTATCTGATGTTGGCTTTTCATTTGGTGATTTTGATTGTTGTTGTTCTGGCTGAAAAGATTATAATCTAATGCTGAAACTTTATTAAAAAAAGATACTTACCTTTCTACTACTATTACTTGGTGTTAACGCTGCTGAAGGTCCTGGTTTTGCTGCAACAGATTTGAGATCAGAAGTTTCAGCAGGATAATCAAAATAATTATTCCAATCAAGAATTTGAAATGTTGTTTGTGCTGCAAGGGTTTCCCGGCCAATCCATGGTTGTTGCAAAATATCAATTCTTGGAAACATTGATGATTCAAACATTCTTTCAGCTTGTATAATTCCAGCTTTTCCTCGTTCTGTTGGTTTAATACTTTTTAATCCACATCCACCATCAACCGATTTAACATTATATAGCCTTAATTCATTACTGCTAAAACCTTTTGGATCAAATCGAATTGAATATTGAGTTGGAAGCGAAATTTTTGTTGATTTATCAAATATCCAAATAAAAATATATATTAAAAATACTGTAGCAAATAAAATTCCAAACAAAGAAAAAATTGCAATTTGAATTCCATTATTAAAAAATGTTGAATATTTTTCAATTATTTCTTCATTCAATGTCGGCCATATTTCTTCCGTTTCCATAATATTTTCAGCAATCAATTAATAATGACAGATTTTTTATTGGTAATTTCTTTGTTGTTCTAGATTGGTAAAAAAAGAATGATGAATGAGTTTTCACAGAAAGGTAAAAGAAAATTTTTTTTATTTATGCAAATTTTTTTCAACAATTTCATTTTTAAAAGTCAAAACTTTGCATAAAATATTATTTTAATATTTTTTAAAAAATATTTTTTTAAAATCCTCGCCGCCGTTGGATGAAGAAATAAGTAATCCGCTGACCGAGTCAGTTTTGAAACCTTCACACGCCATTGGCTCAGAGTCGAAGGTTTTGTCGAGCCGTTTTCTCAGAATAAAAAGTCGACTCCGGAGTCAGCACAACACTTTTCCTTTCAACAACTTTTTTCTTTTGTACTTTATAAAGTTAGACAAAAGACGAAATGATCATTTTTTACGCAAACAGATTCAGAATCTTTTTATTGTATTTTTTGATGAGAAATGATGGTAAAAAATTCTTTATCTGTTTTGAAAAAAAAATGTTTAAACTGCTTCAATCTTACAAAATTTTAAAAGGTTCAAAATTCTGCAATGAAGGAGAAACAAATGTATTTTAAAAATAATTATAAAAAATGTAATTTTAAATTGTGAAAGGGAAATTAATCGATTTTTTCCACTAAAATTTTCACAAAACAAAAAATTTGCAGAACAATTACCCAAAAATCACATGAACTTCTTTTTTGACTTGTGCATTTTGAACAAAATTTTCTTCTAATGCCGCCGTTCTCTTGCAAGTTATAAACAATATTACTATTAATCAAAGTAGTTGAGAAAAAAAGAAACTTATAAAAATTATTTTGAGACATCAAGTTAATTTTGGTGAAGGTCATGAAAAGACGCATTTGTCGTTTATAAAACTGATATTTTATTTTGCGAATTTACTATTAATATTTAAGGATTACTGTATGGTAAAAAATCTCAACAACATCCTTTTAGTTTTAGTTTTTGATTTTTATTTTTTTTAAAAAAAAAGCAAAATTTCATAGATTGATAGATAGATATTTGAATGAAAAAAAACGACATTTTTTATGACAAAAAAAAGAAAGTTTCTATTTTTTAAAGCTTTGCGTTCTTCGATCCCTTTGTGCTTTTGCAATCGCAATTTTTAAACACTGAAACCATTCTTCTGCTTTGTTACGATCAGATGCCTAAAAATATTGTTTTTTTGTGGTTTTCAGAGTATGAGACAGAGATTTGTTGTTACCTTTAAAACATAGCTTCAAAAACGAAGCACAAAAATTTAAAATGCTGTTACAGTTTTTATACCAAAATTTGAGCTTTCATTTAAGAGGCGGAACTTTGTGTTATCTTTTTTATGTTGATGGCAAACATTTAATGACTCAAAATAAAGTTTTTTTAAGCAAAACGATTTTCAAGGCATTTTGTTTTGTGTTTTTGAAAAAAAGCTTATCTTTATTTAAACGTAATGCGTAAAGTTTTTTATTGATTAATTAGATTTCTGCTTTTTTTACAGCAATAATTAATGAACTATTAAATAATAAAAAAACATGAATCTACGTGTTTTTTTTTTGAAAAAACGAGTGATCTTTCATAATGATATTCATTTACAGTAAAAAAAATATTATTTTAAGGTACTTTACAATTTTTAATAGAAATATTATATTTTCTGCATTTAAAGAAAAAATTTTTTGGTAAAATTTCATCAGATAAAATAATTATTTTTCTTTCGTTCTTACTTTTGTTTTTGAAAAACGAGATATTGTTTTTTTTCCTCAAATATTTTGGTATAAAAAGTGTAACAAAATTCAACCTTTTCATACGTCTTTCTCAATCTTAAAAAAAGTTAAAACAACTTTTTATATATTATATAATTTCATTTATATCAAAACAAATATGCATATTCAACACAAACAAATTGAAAAGTTAATAAGTTTCAGATAAATAAAGGTTTTTGTAAATTTCTGCAACAAAATCTTTATCAACATTTTCAATATTCGGAAGAATAATTTTCTTTGAAATGCAATCAATAAAAAACCAAGTGCATTTATCTTTGAGTTTCATTGCATTTAATGAAACTGCTCCATTAACAGTTTCACTAAAATTTGTTTCATCAAGTTTTTTCATCAAATATAATTCAATATAATCCTAAAATATATAATAAACTTTTATGAAAAACTAGGATGGCATTAAAATTCTTACCCGAACCAATTGAATGTCATACATTTCACAGAACCGATAAATTTCAATTCCTTCTCCAGTTGAAATATCAGAAACAAGATCAAAATCATAACAAAGTTTAACAGCTTTTTCAACAACACTATATGAAAATAAAAATCCAGGAATTTCAACTTTATTTTCAATTGCTTCTTTTGTATGTGGTTTAAACATTGCAACAAAAATCGGAGATTGACATGCAAGAATTACTTTATGAACCTTAAAATAAAACTTTTAAAAAGGTAATAAAAAGTTTAAAATAGTGTTTACTTCAAGTACTTTTCCTTCAATAACAATTGAAAAATCTGTATAACCCATATTCCAAATATCACGAAATCTTTGTTCCATTTTTGTTTGAAAAAATTCCATTTCGTTTTCAGAATCTGACTTTTTAATTTTGAAGTTTCCTTTAATCTTTAAAGTAAATTCTCCATCAATAATATATTTGTTGCGCAACATAGGCCTAAAAGAAAAGTGAGTTGCACTCAAGCTGCAGCAAAAAAGCCTTTCTTTTTACAAAGAAAAGAAGTTAAATTGCTGTAGCATGCGCGTATCATACCCCCCGCCCAAAAGCAGCCGTTCGCTTGAACCAAAAAGTTCACCAACGGAACACAAATAATAATTTTGCTTTTCAGATCTTAAAAATCTTGGATAAGATTCAAAACCACCACCAGATGTTGAAACTTTAAGCTTAAGTTCAATCATTTTTTCAGTTCCAATATCCAAATGGAGGCAAAGTACAGCTACTTTTTCATTTCTTAGTGCACGATCATTAAACTCAATTTCAAAAAAATATTTAAGGCCAACAATAGTAGTGAATTTACCACTAATTATGCGTTCAGTATTAGTTGAATCTTTCAAAGCTTTTAGCCGATTTTCAGTAATAATCCATTTATGACAAAATGGATATTCAAATGAAGTCATATTTATTTTAATAAAAGTAGACCTTAAAAAATATGTAATATTTAGATTAACAAAATTCAAATATATTTTTTTCCATTGGAGAAAGAAATAATCGAATTTGTCGCGAAAATGAGGATTGAAAAAGATCATCGTTGAAAAAGGAGAAAAATGATTTCAGCTAGTGTTGTGCATTGTGCATTGACCGGTCAATTGACGTCAATTGACCGATTTTGTTGGGACGGTCAATTGACCGTTACCGGGCAGAACACAACGCCAACATTGACCGGTCAATGCACAACACTAATTTCAGCTAAGCAAAAACGAATTTACAATAAAAGTGTTAAATTTCTGTAATAAACATTTTAATCAAAAAGTTATGTAACTCTGATATTTTAGTCAGCCGATTGTGAACTTGGGAATAAATATTCAAAGATGAAAAAAATAGGGAAAAGAAATTGAAAATAGGGAGAAAATAGCAGCATTTTCTTCTTTGTTATCTGACCTTTCAAATGCAAGTTCTTTGAAAGAAATGGAAAGCACGACTTTCGTAAAAAAGCATCGCAACATTTTACAGCTTTGTTTACGCAAAATACAAAGATGCAACATTTAATGCAATAGTCCCTTTTAAAATGAAAATGGGCCGAAAATATTGTAATAAACAAGAATACAAAAATTATGTGTAAATTTGTTTCACTTAGATTTAACAGAAATACGACTTTGAATAAATTTTGGTAAAAGGCATAACAGTTTATTATTTTCCATGATTGCACAACAAATAAAAATAATAAAAAAAATTTTTAGTGAAACAAATTTTTTTACCAAATTAGTTCAGCAAATGAAAATACTGAAGAAAGTGAAAAATGTGACGGACCTTCTTTTTGTGAACGATTAATTGTATGTGTGTGTTTGTGTGCCGTATGACCCAAAAACTATGGGAGTATGGTTTCAAAAAAAGCCATTTTTTGCAAATATTGGTTTTCATATAAACAGTTCATGGGCAAAAACAAATTTTTTTCATAAAAAATTGAGATTTTATGATACTTATTTTGAATGTTAAAGTGATAAAAATAATTTTGACAAGTATTTGTTTCAAAAAAATACAAATACTTTCCAAGATTATTTATACAAAAATGCAACGTTTAATGGAAAAGTCCCTTTTGAAATGAGAATGGGCCGAAAATATTGTAATACACAAGAATATAAAAATCATGTGTAAATTTGTTTCACTTAGATTTTTAAAACAGCAATATTGCGTAGATTTTAAAAAATTGCGAAATATTTTTACAATAATATTAGACATTTAAGACTTGCAAAACAAACATTTCATCATTTTTTTATTTAAAAATGACATTTGCTTTTAACATGCTCCGATAGGTCAACCGCAAAACAAAACCTCATTTTTTACAAAAAAAACACAAAAATACGTGTTTGTAAGTTGCATCAATTTTTAAAAAGAGTTTAATTTATTAAATAATTAACAATTATATAAAGTATATAGACAAAGAATTAAAAATCCATTTAAAGTTTAAAGAACAGAAGCTTTACAGATTTGAAAAGCGCAAAATGCCACCCGATGCTACAGTCATGGATAACCTGGACATAAATAGAAATCTAAAGTTTTCTGACATATGGTAGCTTTAGATGAATACTCAAAGAACCAATCAAAACCAAACAAAAAGTTATTTTTTTAGCTTTGTTTACTGTATGTATCTATTGTTGAATCATTGTTAATCAAATGTGTTAATTTTTTATCAACTTTCTTTTGAATGATAAATTGTGCCTTTTTTTAAGTTTTAATATTTTTTCATGTTTTTAATTTTGGAAAATTTAAAGGTCATTAATAGAGGTATTTTTCAGCAGAAATAAGCTTATGAAGTAATCCAACCTTTTTGTGTAACACTTTTACAAATTTAGTGTCACATAAAATTTGTGTCAATTTTCTTTTAAATGACATAAAATTCAGTGGAATCTTTTTTAAGTGTATGCAATGAAAGTATGTATTTTTTCCTTCTCTAAATATAAAAACCAATTCTAAACTAAACAATGATGCTTTGTACATTTTTTTTAGCTTTTAATGATAATAAACTTTGTACATTTTCTTTTGTTTTGCGGTTGTTTAAAAACAAATAAAGCAGTACTGTTTAGTAATCCAAAAACTGATAAAATTATGCATTAATTGATCAAAAATGATTCATTTAAAGTACAATGGGTGACAAAAGTTTCCGTCCATTTTTTCCATTTTTTTCCATTTTGTTCCATTTTTTTTAATTAATTGTATATAAAAAATTTTTCGTTTTTGTAGTAAAACTTTTACATCAAGCAAAAACAAAAAAATGGTTCAGATGGATTTTTCTTTTTGAGTTACAGAGATTCACCAATTTGAATTGAGAGAAATATAATAAACTTTGCAGTTTTTAGATATTTGCAGCTTTAAAAAATCAAAACAATTATAAAGTTTATTAAATACTTAAAATCGTTACACAAAGTTATTTATAAATTAAAAGTTGAAAATATAAAAGCCAAAGAAATCAAATCTACGTCATTTCATTTAATTTTGTAGAGCCTTTGAAACGAGAGCGCCAGCGACAACGGGTGCAAGAGTTTTGATCCTTTTTTCAATGCTTCGGCCTAATTTTGAAAAGAAATCATCAAGATCATTTCGTTTATTTCGGCGTTTTGGAAGATTATCTTAAAAAATTATAATAACACTATTTTACATTAATTTTTTTAAAAACGAAAATCAAACCTAAAACGGATTTAAGGGTTTCTAAAACAGCATTTTCATTTGAAACAAGATTTTTTAAATCAGTTTTATCAATTAAAAAAAGGTTACGATCAACGCCTTGTTTGGCACGTTCATCATCTAAAATTATGTTTGCCGTAAAAAGTTACAGAAATACTATTATACATTACCATCATTATCGTCGGATTCATTTTGAGAATCATCAGGAACTTCAAAATTGTTTTCATCAAAACGTAGAGTATGATTTTTATTATGATAAGTTGGAGCTTGAAGAGATTTTTGAATTTGAATAAAAAATGCCAAAACTAAACATAAAAAAACTAAAAATTTCATAACTTCAACCACTTTTAGATTTTTTTAAAGAGAGCTTTAAAAATGAAACACAAATTTTATTGATCTTTTACAGTTTTTATACCAAATTTTAAGCTTATTTTAAAGAGGCGGAGCTTTAATTTTATCTCTTATTTTTTGTTAATGCAAAAAACATTAAATGACTCAAAGCAACACAGTTTTATGGCATCTTGTTTTTTGTTTTTTAAAAAAAGCTTATCTTCATTTAAATGTATTAGTCAGTTTTTTACTGATTAATGACTGATATTTGGTTTTTTGCACTAATAATTAATGAATCAATAAACAAAAAATTACAGTTAACTTTTTTTGCAAAAAACATGTTATTTTTGATAATGGTTTATTTACACAAATAAAATATTATTTTAAGGTACTTTGACAAAATTGTTTTGCTTGTTTTATTACTGTAATATTTTTGATAATGACTAAAATATATAACTCATTTGTCCCCATAAAATAAAATGCAGATAAGAACCTTTAAAATAATATATGTTTTATTGTTTTTATTGCTTTGAGTCATTTAATGATTTTTGCCATCAACAAAAAAGAAAACACAAAGTTCCGCCTCAAAAAATTAAACCAAAATTCAGGTATAAAAACTGTAACAGCATTCTAAATTTTTGTGCTTCGTTTTTAAAGCTCAAGAAAATCTAAAAGTGGTTGAAGTTATGAAGTTTTTGGTAGTTTTATGTTTAGTTTTGGCATTTTTCATTCAAATTCAAACGTCTCTTCAAGCTCCAACTTTTTACAATAAAAATCATGCTCTACATTTTCCCGAAAATAACAACGGAGTTCCTTATAATTCTGAATATGAATCCAACGATAATGATGGTAATGTGTAATAGTTTTTTTTGTGAATTAATATGCTTAAATTTAGATAGCGAAATTAACAACCAACGTAACACTGAAAATCTTGTCTTAATTGATAAAACTGATTTAAAAAACCTTGTTTTGAATGAAAATGCTGCTTTTGAAACCCTTGAATCCGTTTTAGGTTCTATTTTTTCATATTAACATTAATTATTTTTTATGATAGTTTTTTCAGATAATAATCATCCAAAACGTCGAAATAAAAGAAATGATTTGGCGGATATTTTAAAGAAAACCTGGGATGGCATTGAAGAAAATTTTAAAAAATCTTTGCCAGATATTGTCGAAAATGCTATTAAAAATGCATAAAATTCAGAAAATGATGATGACGAAAACGTTTTCGATAATGACTAAAACATATAACTCATTTTCCCTATAAAATAAAATGCAGTTTGTTTTTGAATTTATATATAAAAAAATTACGTTTGAACAATAAAAGACTTATTCTTAAAAGATTTTTAGTTTTTACAGTTGACTTTTTTGTAATCGATGCATGGGTAAAATTATTTGTAGATCTCATCAATTTTCATACGTTTTTTCCACTGGGAAATCTTATACAGTTTTTATTAATTTATTTGATTTCGATAAAATAATAACGTATAACAGTTTCAAAAACAATATAAAAAACGAGATCACAATATTTTTTGAATAAAAGCATTTTTTTTATTACAAACGACTGGTAATATCCCCCCTTCCCCTGAAATTTTAGACTCAAAATATTTTTTCATGCAATCATCATTTTAATAAAATATGCAAGACAAATCCCAATAAATCCAATGCCTGAAATACCAAGAAAAAACCATCTAAAAAGATATAAAGTAAAATAAAGCATAACAAAGAAGCTTTTAAAATATCCATTTTCCTTTCGCCATTTTTCATGTCTTATTTTACCCACTATATCCATGTATGCTATAGCATTTTCAAATCGTCTTTCATTAATCCATAGACTTGGAGGATAAAAGTTTATGGAATTTTGATTTTCCAAAACTTTGTCAATAAAACTTTGAATTTCATTATAGTAGTTTTCAGAGACGTTTTGGCCAAAACTTAAAGAGATTTCAGCTTTTTTATTAATCTAAAAATATTTCAATAAACTTGTTTTTCAGATTATAAAAATTTTACTTTTAAAAATGTTGAAAATTGTTCAAAATCAAATTCCTCAGAAATTTCGGCCAAAGATAATTCAGTTAATTGATAAAGTTGCGGCAATTTCAAAATTTTTTCCACTGTCTTTTCAGAAATTTTTAATGACCAGTCATTGCAATAACTAAAACATGAAATATTTATTTATATTAGATTAAAAAAGAAGTCTTACTGTAATTTTTTTAAATGTGGAAGAAATTTTAAAATATCTTCAACTAAAATTTCTCTATCGTTTTTATCTTTGATATATACGTTATTCAAAGTTAAGTTTTTAACATTTGGTGAAAGAAATAAAAAATCATTAAAAGTAATATTTTGATCAGTCACATGTAAAGTATAAATGTTACACTTAAAAGTCTTTTGACATAAAAGTGAAACACAATTTTTTTGAAGCCAAGTTTCTTCTAAAAGATCAACAATAAAAAGTTCATCAATAATCCAAATTTTGGTTTTACATTCCTTAATTTTTATTTCTGAGTATTCTCGGTATCTATATGGATCATATTGATCATCATATAATTTATCATTTTTTAGCTTTTGATCAAAATATTGACATTCAAATCTGTTTTCTCGTTTATTACCAAAAACAATATCATCAATTAAAAGAATTGAATTTTTAGCATAAAAATATTTGCAACTTTTTGTAAGATTTCGATAAAGTTGTGGAGTTGTAGGATTTTGAATAATATAATTTATAATAAATGGCGGAAATGAAAATCCTTGAATTTGATATTTAGACCATCGAGTTTTATGAGTTTTAATTAAATGGTTTTTCAATGTTCCAGAATCATTTGATTTAACAGAAATACGACTTTGAATAAATTTTGGTAAAAGGCTTAACAGTTTATTATTGTCCATGATTGCACAAACAAATAAAAATAATAAAACAAATTTTTTGGTGAAACAAATTTTTTTACCAAATTAGTTCAGCAAATGAAAATACTGAAGAAAGTGAAAAATGTGACGGACCTTCTTTTTGTGAACGATTAATTATATGTGTGTGTTTGTGTGCCGTATGACCCAAAAACTATGGGAGTATGGTTTAAAAAAAAGGCATTTTTTGCAAATATTGATTTTCATATAAAGAGTTCATTGGCAAAAACAAATTTTTTTCATAAAAAATCGAGATTTAATGATACTTATTTTTAATGTTAAAGTGATAAAAATTATTTTGGCAAGTTTTTTTTTGTTTCATACCTCTTATATTACTGATTCTGACCTCTAATTATTTTTTTGTCAAAATTTAATATTTTTGAACAAGACATGCAACTAATATTATTGAAAGCTAACAACAGAGGCTTAAAAAAATAATTGGAAGTCAAATTTTGTAATATTAGAGGTATAAAATAAGTTATTTCCAATGATTTTATGGAATTTTAAGCTTTGGTGTTTTTT
>CABFKP010002398.1:0-11689 GCA_901779475.1 Panagrolaimus davidi
GGTAACCGTTAAAAAAAGCTAGAGAGAGAGAAAACAATGGAACAAAGAAAAACTTTTTTTAAAGATGCCAAAAAGATACTTTCTAGTGCGGAATTAAACCACGTTTTAATAAAATCCGTTAAAGACACAAAAATAAAAACTATAAATAATTCACTGATTTATTAAGGAAAAATGAATTTTGAGATTTCATAAATTTTGGTTAAATGCATTTTAATAATGAAGTTTTCAAAAATAAAGTCGTTTTTCAAGGACCAACATTTTGGATAAAAGATTTCTAATCATGATTAAATTAATTTTTGTAAAATTATGTGTTTTGTATGTAAATTTGAAACCAGTGTAAATAAAATTAAAAGTTTATTCAACAATTTCACCATTAATTTTGTTAAACAAAAACAATTTTAACAATTCAAAAAAAAACCTGACATCCAAAAGGATGCCAAACAAAAAACACTATTTAAAATTTCATATTTCACGATAACCCAGAAACTTCGGACCAAAAAAATGGTCAAGGTGGTGTTTCCAGGGTATATATTTGTATATTTATCCCCGACCTCTTTAAAAAATAAAAAAATATTTTTTAAAGAGGTCGGGGATATTCTTTTGAAGATTCAATTATGTTATGATAACCCGAAAACATCGGACCAAAAAACGATTTAATGGTCAAAGGGGCATTTCCGGGAAAGTGATGAACCATAAAAAAATATATTAAAATTCAAATTATGTTCATCCGGGTGCTGATTTATAGCTGCTTTTTGAAATCCATCTAAATTCAATATCTGCCAAATTCGATAATACTTCTCACCAAAAAAAGGATTAATTCATTACCTAAAAACAAAAGCTATTGTTAATTTTCATATACAACAACAACAAAGCTACGGACTTTTTTGGAGGGGGAATTTTCAACTTAAAGGAAAGAGGGCCGCGTTTGACCGTTTGCCGACAGAGGCAGAAAATTATAGGATTTTGCCAATTCGGCAGAGGCATTTCCCGGGAAATAGAAAAAATCAAGAAATTTTCAAGAAACTCAATTTTTGGGATTAAACTTTTTTTATGCCCCAGAACTTCTAAAAACCCAATGCAGACTTATTTTTGTTCAACTTTAGTTTTTTTTATAGCTTTTTAAGTGTTTTAAATGCAAAAATGACTTTATTTTTGATGTAAGATTTCACGGGCAAACCTTAGGCAACCCTTAAATATGGGCATTGAACAACAAAAACACTTACTGAATATTTAATAGATACAGCTTTAGATGAACATTATTGAAAAACAGCAGCACAAAAAATAAACAAGCACAAAGAAAATTGAATTTTTGAAAACTCTTTTATATACTCGCCCGAAAGAATGTTATTTGTGCTATATTTCAACATCAGCGATTTCAACACTCTCATTTTATGTGGACAGCCCTCTTTTATTTTAAATAGTGTAATAGTCATTATTTGCTATTTTTTCAAAAACGGGAAAATAAATCATCAATCAATGGGCGTTATTTTGTTGCTTTGAAAGTCCTTCAAAAAATTTGCAAAAAAAGAATTTAGTTTAAATTATTTGTTAAAGACAAAAAATAAAAAAATGGCGCCAAAAAGAATGTTGTTTGTTAAATTTCTACAAAAATGATTGCGAAATTCGTCAAATAATTTGTTATTTTATTTTGGAGACACCCTTTTATTTTTTATCGTGTAACAAATAAATTAAATATAACTAAAATTTGCAAAAAAAAACCTTGAAAGTTGCGAAATAAAAGTTCTGTGGTTTACGTTTTTTTCAAAAAGAAGCAAATAATGATTTTATTACAAAATTAAAAATAAAAAAGAGTGTGTGAAAACAGGTGAAAGAGATTTTTTTATTTCCGCTATTTTTTATCAAATAATTGAAATTAAACTAAAAAATTGCAAGCCGGAAGAGAAAGACCTTGAAAATTTCGAAATAATACAAAAAATTTATGGTTTTCTTATGTTTGAAAAAAGCAAGTGATAATTTTATTACAAGACAAATAATAAAAAAGGGTGTAAAAAATAGAGTGGAATTACTCGAAAGATTTTGAAATATCATAAATAACATTCTTTTCTGGTGCATATAAATAGATTCACTAAAAATCATTTTCTTCGTGCTTCTTTATTTTTTGTGTTTGCTGTTTCATGCTTCCAAATATGATCATTTAACGCTGAATAATATCAAATATACTGTAAGTGTTTGTTGTTAAAATCTGAAATAAATATTACAAGGATTTTTAGATCTGATTTTGATCATCTTCTTTTCGATTAATGGTTTCATAGTTTCCAGATTTTGAATTTTGAAGTTTCAGAAGATGCAACTTTCACAACAATAAATCAGCACCCGGATGAACATAATTTAAATTTAAATATATTTATTTATGGTTCATCACTTTCCCGGAAATGCCCCTTTGACCATTAAATCTTTTTTTGGTCCGATGTTTTCGGGTTATCATAACACAATTGAATCTTCTATAGAATATCCCCGACCTCTTTATAAAATATTTTTTTATTTTTTAAAGAGGTCGGGAATAAATATACAAATATACCCTGGGAACACCACCTTGACCATTAATTCATTTTTTTGGTCCGAAGTTTCTGGGTTATCGCAAATATGAAATTTTAAATAGTGTTTTTTGTTTGGTATCCCATGGGATGTCAGGCTTTTTTTTGAATTGTTAAAATTGTTTTTGTTTAACAAAATTAATGATGAAAATTGTTGAATAAACTTTTAATTTTATTTACATTTGTTTCAAATTTACATATACGAATCTTGTATTACAAGAACACATAATTTTACAAATTTTGAGTTAATCATGATTAGAAATCTTCTATCCAAAATATTGGTCTCGAAAAACGACTTTATTTATGAAAACTTTATTATTAAAATGCATTTAACAAAAATTAATGAAATTTCGAAATCAATTTTTTCTTAATAAATCAGTGAATTATTTATAGTTTTTATTTGTAAGTCTTTAACGGATTTTATTTAAACGACTTTTAATTCCGCAATAAAAAGTTTTCTTTTTGGCATCTTTAAAAAAGTTTTTCTTTGTTCCATTGTTTTTTCTCTCTCTAACTTTTTTTTTGGTTTTAAAACAAATTTGAATGACGGCACTGCCGACTCGGCAGAAATCATTTGTCTAAAAATCATCAAAGAAGCAGTGTTTTTCAAAACACGTATTTTTTTGTTTGCGATAAGATTGATATTTTGCAGAAGAAAAGCATTTTATCGATTGATAAAAAATATTTTTTTTGACTGTTCTCATTTTTTTTAAATATTTTATAGAAATTATAAATGTACATATAATTTACTCATTTTCCTGACACAAAAAAGACCATAAATGATAGGAAAATATAATTTGTTAATGAACCTTTACATTATCCAAAATATTCAAGCATCAATGAATAAATTGTCTTTATAGAATCAATGAACAATATTAAAATATAAGAAATTTAAAATTCGACTTTGTTTTATTTGTAAAACTTTGGATTTTTTAAACAAAAATTTAATCTTTTATACAATTTAAATTTTTGCAAAACAAAAAGAAGGAATCTTCTCAAAAAAATCTTTGATTTTTTTGTCAAAAAAGAAATTTTGCATTTTTTAATCCAAAAGAAATTTCTTTTCTAGCGCACAGCGTGCTGTTTGTTGCGCTTTAAAAAAAGGTCTTTTGGAAGCCAAAACTTTTTCACTAGGTCAAATAAAAAATTTCTTTTTTTACATTTTGCTCGTCTCATTGAGTTATACGCACAAACAATGTCTGTCTCCAAACGTCTGTCCAAATGAAAAAACCATCCGCTTTTTCACGTTGAACGTTTTCTTTCTTCTTCTGTTCTCTCTTTATCGACTTTTAGTTGTCACAAAAAATTTTTTTTAGATCAATATATGTTTGAATATTTAATAAAATATTTCCCCCCAATACAACAGTGCCCATTAACAATAAAAAAATTGTTAGTGAAAACTGTTTTAACAGAATCAAAATAAATTGAATCAATAAAAGGTTCAACTTTCATATCAAATTTAGGGAAATTCATGTTGAAAATCTCAAACGTTAAAATTTATTAAAAAGGTTAAAAAAAATCATTTAAAAATTTAATTTCCTCCCGAAAAAATTTGATCGGTCGATCATTAATAAATTAGATAATTCTTGACGTTTTGGTTCATAAGATTTTTTAAAAATACTTTATCGTCTCAGATTGTTGTGTTAACCTTTAACTCGAGAATTTTTTATTTTTTTGAAATTCAGTTAATTATAGTCGATGCCAATAAAAGTTTATATAAAAAACGCAACATTACATTATTTTAAAGTTTGAAAATGAATCATTTATAAAAACTATTGTTTCTTCCATATTTTTCTCAGCGTTTTTTTTCTATGGAAACATTGCTGCTTTTTTGCTGCTACTATTTTTATCAAAAACTCTATTTTTTAATATTTAATATGTTTTTACAACAAAATCAAAATGCTACCATTTTTAGAGCAACATGAAATCATAGATAGTTGTTTCTTTCATTAAATTTACATACTTTGACGCTTTCATAAAAAATAACAGTAAAAAATGTTTTTTATTGCTTAATTTTTTTCTCAATGTTTAAATATTTAAGAAAATTATCACAAAATACACTGCAAAAAAGCTTTTATGGAATAAATAAAGCGAGAGCTTAAAAATATTTGTCTTTCAAAGTGCAAAAATCTTTTCATTCAGTGAAGTCACAAAAGGTAACTAAAAATGCCGTTACTAAACACACACAGTGAAAAATATTTCTTGCATCCATTATTTATTAAAGGCACATTACAATACTCTGCAAATATATACACTACTGAAAATGCATAAAAATTGCTAAAATTGCAATCAAAAGACTTGAAAACTAATCATTGCAAAAAAAAATGATATTAAATTTTGCTTCCTTTTTTTATTTCTTTTGAAAAAATGCATTTTTTGCTATTTTCTTTTTTTTCAATAGTTGCATTTTTGAATATTTAAAACTTTTTTACTACAAAAATATGAGATAAAATGTGATATCTTAAAATTTATTATCCTTTAAAATACAAATGTTTTAAACAATAAACTTAGAAAAAAGGTCAAGAAAAATTCCGGTAATATGCGGTCAAAGAAATTGCCCCCTTTTCATTATTTGTTATTAAAAGATTACGGTACTCAGCAAGGACGTCAGCAGGATTTTTTTTCAGGGAGGGGCACATGCGTTTCGGGGGGGGCACGCCTTTGATCTTTGCCGCCGTTTAACACAGAGCGGCAAAACTTCAAAGAGAATTCTCGAATTTCGGTGGGGGGCACGTGCCCCAGTTGTCCACCCCTGCTGACGTCCTTGGTACTCAGCAACTACTACAGTTTTATAGAAGCATAGATATTTTACAAAATACATTTTAAGATAAAATTTTTAGTTTCTAAACTCAGTCAAAATATTAGGTAATAATATTATTCAGATTCTTTTGGATGAATGATAATTTCTTTTAAGAAAAACGTAAAAATCGAAATTGTTTATGCAGAAAATATTTATTTTATTATTTAATCATTCCTTAAAACAAAGGCTTAAACATGATTTTAACTCAAAGTCATTTGCAATAAAATCTTCTTGATAAATATAAATTTCAAAAATATTTTCCCATCGAATTTTGATAACCCAAAGATGGGATAGACGGAAAGTAAATTCTCCTTTGCGTTCACAAAATATATTATTTACGTTACCATAATCTGGCTTTTTGATAGTTGTTTGAAAATCAATTTTACCATCATTTTCTGAATCTTGAAGCTTTACAGTACATTTGTTGCAGCTTTAAATTGGATCAATAAAAATATTAAACCATGACGGAGGAGTCACAAATATTTTCCGTTCAGTATAATTATTAATAACTTTTTCTGGAACAATTACTGTAATTGGAAAATGAAATATTGGGCCAAGTGAAAGATTTGATGGATCAAAATCATGAAGTTCTGAATAATAAAGACTTCCTGGCTTTAATTGCTATGAATCAATTTTAACATAAAATAAATTATTTTTAATAGCTTTTGAATATTCAATATGTTTTTGATTTTCTTCTTCAGGTGTCAATTTTAAAATCCATGGAATCTGTTTTTGTTTGTTTTCTATTTTAATACAGTATTTGTTCATATTATTGTTATAAATATTATTATAAAAAACAATTCCTTTTTTGTTTGATTTATTTATAGAAATTTGTGGAAGTATAATTTTTTGATAAAGAGCCGTTTTAAAACTCTTAAAATATTCAAATGCCGAATTAATTTGGATAATTCCATTTCCGAATCCTAATTGATCACCACCATTGGGTAAATATGCAGTATTGGTAAGAGCTAATTTCATTGCTCCAGGACAATATGGAATTGAATTTGCTTTTAAAGCTGCCATTAAACATGCAATACCGCCTGCGGCAATTGGAGAAGCGCAACTTGTTCCGATCCATGATCGTTTTATAGATGGATGCCATCTTGGAGTTTCAACAACTGCACCACCTGGAGCTACAAATGTCACACCACGGGCACCATTTGGCAAAGGTCCTTTTGATGAATAATACCACAGACATGCTGGACTGTTATCATTCATTTCTCCAAAAGGTAATTTTTGATCAGATGTAAATAATGAGCCAATGGTAAACATTTCATCATTACTGTTGTTTGTATCTACTCGTAGTGACGAAATAAACGGACCATAATTTCCTGCTGCTTGTGTTATAATTATTTTATGCTCAATTACCATCTTCTTTTTAAATCAGATTTATAACTGCGCTAAAAACTTTTAAAAACTTTTTAGAATACTGTTGAGTAAAGGCTATATTCTTTTAATCATTTAAAAAATTCCCCAATTTTCAACTTCCGGCAAATTGTTACTGTTTAAAAAAATTTTTTTACGCAGTTTTTTTTTTGAACATTTAATAATATATTACCATTTTCTAAAGTTATTTGTTGAAACTGAAATATTCACCATATCAACGCCCACTTCTACACATTTGTTCAACTAAAAATAATTTTAAGAATAATTTAATTACGAGGAAATTTAAATCAAACGGAACATTAATTTTTATTTGAGTTTTTAATATAAAATCGGTTAACTTTGAATCCAAGGTCGAGGTCATTAATCATAAAAGATTAAATGCTGATTTCATAATCACTCAAAATCAAAAGGCACGGTATCCATTCGATTAAACTTTACCAAGTTTAATCGAATGAATAGCAAAAATACAAAAAAAAAATCGGATTCCGCTTAATTTAAATTACATTGTCTTTGATGTAAGACAATGTAAATTTTTTACCGCTTTTTCTATTGCCTTTTCTTTGATGTTTTCGTTGTTGTTACATTCATTCATAACATTCATTGAGATAATCTGCGCTCCAGGAGCTAATCCATCCTTTTCCGGCTGACTTGGATAATGAGCAGCAGCAACTTGGGAAACATAACTTCCATGTCCAGAAAGAGGAATGAACAATTCTAATAAATTTCCCTCATTTTTAATTGTAGCACAACAAGATATGTTATCAAAGATAAAGCAATATTCATGTTTATCACGAAAATTTGTTAAAACTTTTACATTTTCAATGTTTTCAGCCGCCGATGCAGCAGGTACAATACAAGTGCACCATATTTTTCCATCATTCCATACAATACAATCAACGATATCATTTTTGGGCAGCGCATCAAAAAAATTTATTTTTTCAAAAATTTCTTCTTCTTTTGGTTTTATAGTTTCAGCTTTGTTTTCTTCTTCAGAGGATTGTTCTTCTTCCCTTTTTTCCTAAACGTATAGAATTTATACAGTATAAAATTATTTGCATTTTTTTTTCTGAACATACGTCCGTGCTTTCGTTTATATCAGCTAACTTTTGAGAATTAATTTCCTTCCAAAATTTAATTCCAATATGCCATTCATTTGATGGATTTTTCCAATTTTGAGGAATCTAAAAAACATATAAAACTTTCTCAAAAGCAAATAAAATAATTAATTTTAACAGTTTTTAAACATACTATTATTTTTTTGCCGCTTAAAAGTTCTAGATTTGTTTCGTCTGTTCCAGTTTTTTTGATTAACGAAGTATCAACATCTCCAGCACCAGAAAAATCGAAACAATCAATAACTTTTGGTAATCCCGTGGAAGTTTTTTGCAATCCATCAAGGCTTACATCAATTGCACCATCAATAATTGCAATTAAAAGTCCTCTTCCATCATATTCTGGATACCTTTGAAGGAATTCCACCTGAAAAAATCGTTCTTTTATTTTTTAATTCATATTTAAGAAATATAAAATTACTTGTTGAACATCTTTTTTCGGAATAAAATTTTCGTGTATTTCTTCTTCAAGTGGAGANTTCTTCAAGTGGAGAAGGCATATTTTTATTTGATACAAATTTTATACAACAAATTTAGTAGTACCGACGGCAAGAAAGAAATAATGAGGTTTTAAATTTAAAAAATGATATATTGGGTGATCAGAAAAATATTAAAAGAGTCACTTTGGAGCTTGAAAAATAAAAGATATGAGGTCATGCATGCCATTGATTGGTAAAAACCATTGGTCGCAAGACCGCATCTTTAAGTGAATGCAAATAAATGAAAGAAATGAAAGAAAAGAAAGAAAAAAAGAAAAAAATCTAACCATAGACGTTCCCAAATAATTCCGGGGGCACGTTAGTAAAAAAATCAAGTTTGTGGCAAACTGTTCTTTTACAAAAAAACGAGTGTTTAATGCTTTAGTACAAATCTATATTCATACCTTTTTGAAATAGTTTATAGCTTATATGTTTCCCAAATTAATTTAAATTTTATACTTTTACAAACTAGAGAAAAACAGCGAAAAAATGATGCCGGTATCCCGAACACAAAAAAAACATTTTTATTAACCAATTTGGTTTATAAAACTTGCTCTTTTTGTTGTGGATGATGTTGGAATGTCATATTTTCCCTACTCCTCCGCTATTTGACATGCCTGATCACGAATATCGAAGGGTTGGAAAAAAAAGAAATACTTCAAAATCCTTCTTTTTTAAAAAATGGATCAAAAATTAATGGGATTACATTTGCTTCTGCCATAATACCGATATCACCAAAATTTATTTTCATGAGCATGATGCCAAAGAATGTATTAAAAAAGGTGATTCTGGAAATGGGCTTTTTCCTTTAATAAAGATAATATCACCAAAAATTATCACTTCTGATATTTTTAGATAAAAAGAAAAAATCACCAAATAAAGAAATGAATGTTAAAATTTAAAAATGAATCATTGAAAAGAAAAAATTTTGTGCTGTTTTTAGAAATGTTTCAGTTTTGCTTTATTTTTTTCTTTTCCATGTTTGAATATTTAAAATATTTTTTAACAAAAAAGATATGAACATGACGAAAATATGTGATAGGTAAAAAAATTTGAGTGTATTATTACAAAAATACGACAGAAAAAGAATAAATAATTCAGAACAAATCCTCAAACATTAATTGCACATTTTTAAGAGCTTGATATCCTTCAAAAGATCCGCTAAACTCCAAAATCTCAAATGAACGAAATAAGCATCATAAAATTGAAAAGATTGTTAAACTTTGAAAATGAATCATCGATAAAAAATAAAATTTTAAAAGTGTTTAAGAAGAAAAATAGTGTTAAAGTATAAAAAGGAATAATTGCAAAATAATTTTGATGCTTTCATTTTTTTGAAAAATTTCGTTTTGTTTTTTTTTCATTGCTTTTGTTTGAATTTTTAATATTATTTTATTACAAAAAAAGACGAAAATATGTGATAGGTAAAAACATGAGTGTATTATTGCAAAATAACGGCAGAAAACGGCATAAATAACTAAAACCAAATCTGCAGATAAATTCAACATTTTTACGAGCTTGATATCTTTCAAAAGATCCGCAAAACTCCAAAATCTCAAATGAACGAAATAAGCATCACAAAATTGAAAAGTTTAAAAATTTGTTTCCTCTGTTTTAAATAGGCCTTTGTTGATGACCATTAGTGTGTGTGTATATATTTATTTATTTAATGGGTTTTGCTCTTGTTTGTCTCATTTTTTTGTCTGTGCCATTGCCAGCCTTTCTTTCTTTTCTTTCCTTCCAAACTCTTATCGAAAAATAACCATAGCGCAACACAGAAAGAAAGAGAAAAACATTGCTTTTCGGACGAACACTTTGTGTTTATTAAATAAAACATAGAAAAGGGTTTAAATGTTTAAATCATAAATAAGAGAAATGTTCGTACATGTTGATTCATTCATTCACAGACATGTCTGTGTTTATTGCAATTGATAGATAAACAGGGAATAACGGAAGAAAGAATATTGTTTGTAGTTTTGTGACATATGTGGTTGTTTTTGATTTTCTAAGGTGTTTGATATTATAAATTTTTTGGTAAATAAATTCGTTTTTTCCAGAATTCTTTAAAAATTTCTCTCGAATTTCATTATATCTCCCTAAAAACGGCCTAAATTTTTGTGTGATAAAAAATTTATTCATGGTTGTTATTTTTTGGCTATAATTTTTTCATGGAATGTTTGACCAAAATAATACCATGCATTTTTTGTTTTTTGTAATATTTTTATTCAATGAAAAAAATATTTTTACTGGCTCTCGCCCATTTTTTTTATCGATCGATTTTTTGCTGTTTACTTTAAACTGCCATTCAAGGCTTTTCATGCTGTGTTTGTAGTATACTTAATTTATACCCCAAAAAATGTCTTCAAAGAATTTTTTTGTCAAAAATATGTCACTTGAGAATCTCTAATTTTAAGGATACAATTTGTTGACCTTATAAATATTCAAGTAAAATTTATGATCAATTTTCTCTTTGTTCTTTTAAAAATTTATCTTTTCATTTTTCTCTCAAATCATTGTATTTTTTGCGCTTAAAATAAGAGATTTATTTTAGGTGAATTAACATTTTCATTTTCTCTGTTATTGTCTTGTAACGTCTTTCATTATACTTTTTAAATGCCATTCGTGTTCTTTGTTTTTTTATGTCTGACTATTTTAAAACTTTAATTAAAGTCAGAAGAGAAGATCTATTATATGTAAAATGCTTTTTTTTCAAAAAAAACGATACTAACATATTTCCCCGGTTTCGAAACATTCCTAGACAAAACTGAAGAAAACAAAAATAATGTCTTTTGTCTTCCCATTTGTTCTTTTCCGTTTTTTCGCGCCAAATAAAATAATTTTTCCAAAAATAATTAAAGCTTTGAAAAATAAAAAAATATGGCTTTATTTATAATTTTTTTTTCCTAAAACAGAAATAAGAAACTCTTTCAACTTGAACTAAGGAACCTTAAGGTTAAAAAAATAGGTTTGACTCGACCAATTTTTTCAACTTTCTCACATTCTTTTTTTATCAAGATCGATAATTTCGAAATCATGTTTAAATCCTTATAAATGTTATCACTGAAATTTTTCGTAGCTCTCTCAAATTTTGTTTTACCATTTTTTCGTATCCACCATTCATCTTTAAATTATTCCATTTTCTTCTTTTTCAGTAATAAATAAGTAAATAAAAGAAATGATGGAGCCAAGACCATTTCGAACTTATACAACCCTTACAAATGCATGTATTCCTCAACAACAACAACAACAACCAGAACGTCCACCTCCGCCATATTCAAATCAAGTAAATAATTATTCATCTTCTGAAGGTCAAACGACAACAATTTATTATCATCAACAGCAACAACAACCACAACC
>CABFKP010002405.1:0-11687 GCA_901779475.1 Panagrolaimus davidi
CATGTACGTAAAACAAAATTTATTAAAAAATTAAGTATCAATAATAATAAAAACAGTAAAAATCAAATATTATTATTATTATCCACAGTTTTCTTTGGGAAAGCGCATTCAGTTTTGATATTGTACAAAGAATCACCCTTTGGATCATTATCACTTCAACTATCCTGTTTCTTTTTCGTTGTTGAAGCATTATGTGTTGTTGATTGTGTTTCTTGGATTAATTCAACTCCAATATGTTTGAAAACATCCATTGCTGTAATCTTCAAATCATTTTTAGCATTTTTAAGCTTTGTTGAAGTTGTATGTTCTTTTAATCGATGAAGACGATTTTCTTTAATTGCAGATGCAGCTTCTTTATCTTCATTGTATTCATTTTCAATGCTTCTAATAAGTTCTCCCAAACTGCATCGTTTTTCTAAAAAATTAAAGATTATTAAAACATTAGGTGCTGTGAAAAAAAGTTCAATTAAAAGAGCAGATTTACAGTAACCTTTGTATTGTTGAAAAAAGAAATGCTTCGAAAAAAGACATAACGTTTTTGGTTTTAAAATGGGCATATAAATTTTGTTAACTTTTAGAGAGGTATTTGAAAAAAAAAAACTTTTCTCCAAAAATGAATTTTTCAAAGAACTCAATTCATTGAATTCTACTTTCTGGTCAACAAATATAGTACAAAATAAAAAAAACCAACCCTGATCAACTCCAACTTTTAGCTTTTCAGATGAATCACTTCTTCTTGGAACATTTGCATCAACTTTGCTTGAACAATGTTTAACACGTTTTGGATCTTGATTTTTTGACTTTTTCTTTTTTGATTCTTTAATTTCTAAAAAGATTTTTTTGATACCATTATTTAAGTTATACGGTTTTTAATCCAAAACGCTTACGTTGTGTTGATTGTTCTGCTGCAACTTTTGGTAAAAGTTTTTCAACATGTTTTCCACCACGCAGTGCTATTGAATATGAATCATTTGCTGTCGATGGGCTTTCGTAATCTGATGGATAACCATCACTTGATGATGAATCAAGAATTGGCCTTGGAACTAAAAATTGTTTTGAAAAGACTAGAACTTCTTTATATTTTTGTTTTTAATTTTTATTTCGGGCATTTTGCTTTTTTGAAAATAAGAGGGTTAAATTAAGTTTTCTTTGAAAAATAATACTGAAATTAACTGTGTTCAAAAAAAAGCAGAAAAATAATATTAGGTAATTAAAAAAAAGTTTCACATATAAAAGCTAAATCCGAAAAATGCCAAAAATGAGTTTTTCAATAAAGATCCGCAAATTGCATATGAATCGACTACCTACAACCTGAAGAGTATGCACAATTTGACCGTTTAAACACATTTTATCGATAAATTTTGGTCCCTTAAAGTGAGACGCATACGGTAATTCAATAGAAACACCAAAAATTTAATATGAGGGCGTACTTTTTTTGATCTCGTTCGATTTCCCATTTAATTCTACATCAATATATTGCAAAATTTAAAAAAAACAAACCTTGATCAACTTTTTGCTTTCTATCCGCATCATTTTTTGTTGGACCATTTACATCAGTTTCAACCTCAACATCAACTTCATCATTATCAGTTGATTGATCTGTAAAAGAAGGATTTAATTGTTGCCACCATAATATTTAAACTAACCACCAGCGGTACTCAAATCAGAATTTGTTGCTAAAAAAATGAAATATTTATGTTCAGATATTTTAATTTTTGAGACATACTTGAGAAAGATGAAAAAGTTGAAAGGATGCTTCCGTCAGGGTTTGATATTGTATCTTGTACAATGCCCTTGCCATTCTTTACCAACCAACGAACTTCTTTTTCCTCTGCTTTAATTTCTTCCAATGTCAAGCCTCTTCCAGCGCCTAACTCTAGAACAGTTTATAATATTTACTATTTAAAGAAAAATATAATCTGAAAAGGTTTTTAACAGGATTACTCGAACAATATTTATTTTTTGGATCCTTTTACGTAAGTCAAAACTATCAATGTTCTTGGTTTTTTCATGGAAAATCTACAGTATGCTCTTGTAATAATGTTTCGAAAAAAAGTCATAATACACAATATTGTTGAGTAATCCCATTATAACTCTTTTAAGAATAAAAAACGTAAAACATACTCTCCATAAATACATCACGTTCTTGTCGAATTCTTGCTGCTTCAGCATTTTTTGCATTTCCGTGAGGGGGAGGTCCAATTTCTTAAGAGAAAGATTTATTTATAACGAATACATAAAAAAAAACAAACTTGAATCAGTTGCAGCAATGATAAATTCCATTGCAGATTGTCTGGCAAGCGCAAGCTGTTTTCTAAAATTTGTTTTTCAATATAACAGAAGAGAACAGCGTTACATTAGACTTAATTAAAAAAATTCTGGACATTGAGGAAAAATGAAATTTCCTCAAAAAAGTTGCTCCCTTTTTTCTTTTGGCAAAATGTCTTTCGAGTTTTGTTCAAAATTTCATTTTTCCTCAGTGTCAAAAATATTTCCAATTATTACACGATTACAAAAATTCATTTTGCCAATAAAGTATAACTTACGCATCTATTGGATATGATTGAAGTTGGACAATCTTTTTTTGAATTTCAGGATATGGTTGTCGACGATTTTTTGATGTAATTTTTTGAGGTGGTTCAAGTAATCGATGAGATTTTGCAGCTTCAGCAATTTTTGATTTTGATTTTACTAAAATAGATAAAGTATATCAGATTGATGCAAAAAAGTATAAACTTACATTTATTTAATTGTGGAGCTGATGCTTCTCGTTCAGGAAATAATTTTTTATTATTTGACATATTTGAATATTTTATTTCAAACGTTGGATAAATAACACAAAAAAGTATAATATATTTTTAAATTAAAATTGAAGAATAAATTAAATTTGAAAATAATCAAGAAAACTAAAAAATAGAAAGGCTTTGTAATAAAATATTTAAGGTTATATGTTTAAAGTAATACTTACTTTCATATGGTGGAGGAGAAGATCGTGCTTTAATGAATATGTTTGCTGCTGGATTTGAAGAAGATGAAATTTTAGTTGCTCCAACTAAAAAAAGTTTTAAAAATGTAAATCAAAAAAAAATAAAACAATTTTATGCAAAAAAAAAATTTTCTATTGTAATTTATGCAAATTTTGTTTTTAATTTTTTTCCAACAAATGCATTTCGTTCATTCATTCATTCATTGTGTCTTTCTTTTGCACAAAAATGATGACGTTGATGTTTTTTTCTGATGGTGGTTTTTTTAAACAAATGCTGAATTTTTACAAGTAAGTTTTTTTTTCTATCTTTTTGATTTTATTTATTGCTGTAATATTTAAGATATACAAATCCTGGTGAAGAAAAGCTTGTTTGTTTATTATGGTTATGATGTTTTGCGGAACACTTAAATTATGGTGTTCCACAAAAATAATGTCAATTAGTGAATGGCGACCCGACCCCACTTCATTTTTTTACAAATGTTAATTGTTATGTTTTGAAATAATGAAAAAATATTATAATTCAAAAAAGTTATTCAAAAAAAAGCAAGGGTCGGGTCGCTCTTCACTAATGTCAATTACACCATTAACCTAAAATTTGTTTCATTTCTTTTCTATTGCAAATCAGTCTTTCAATAAATATTCGGAGAGTTCTGTTTTATGAAAGAAGCCAACGATCGTAGATTTCCAGATAAGTTTTTTTTGACGAATTTTGTTCTGTTTTTTGTTTGTTGGCTAAAATAATATGTGATTTAAATTTATAGATCTAAAGAATATCTGTGTTTCTATATAGTCTTAAATGATGTATTTCTTCAACATCCATGAATTCAAAAACTATGGCTTTTGGACGTAAAATGTCTTGGTATACTGTAATGATGTGGATTGCAAAATGAATGGAATCCTGTTTTACTCAGATAAGTTTTTTAATTCTTTTTTCTAATTTTTCTTTTTTTGACTGAAATAATATGCGATTAAAGTTTTTAGATCTGATACACTTGCATATATCTGTTTCAATGGTGTCCGATAGCAGTTTTTTACTAATGGATTGTTCATACAATTGCTTGGAACATTAAATGATTTTTTTATGTATGGTATACTGTAATTGCAAAATGTAATCACATAAAATGGATTCAGCATATTTTCAGATAAGTTCTTTTGAACGACTTTTGTTCCGTTTATCCTTTCTTTGGCTAAAATTATATTTGATAAAAGTTTTAGGAATGATGTCTTTGATTGAGTTGCTTTTATAGTTCATGATAAGTGTGGAAGAAAAAGATGGCCCAAAAACATGATTTATGTAGATTTTATTTTTGCATTTAAATTACATTGATGTTTTTTAAAAGTCTTAAATTTCATGTCATTGTTTTTAATACTTTTGATATGCCGAAATTTTGTTATTTTTCATTATTGGATATGGATGGTGTACTGTAATTATGAATTTTTACAATTTATTATAACTGTTTTTTGAATGACAAAGAGCTGAAAATGGATGGAATTTTGGAAAATTATGTTTTACCAAGATAAGTTTTTTTGAACGACTTTTGTTCTATTTTTCTTTCTTTCGTTAAAATTATATTTGATAATGTTTTTAGGATTCAAGAATAATATAATGGATGTTTTTAATTTGATTGCTTTTAATTTTTGCCTTAAACATGGCAGAAAAAGGAAATCAACAAATATAATATGTTTCAAATAGTTTTTAAAAAAAACGTGTATTTAATGTTTTTCAGAAGTTTTTATTTTTCGTAGTTTTATTATTTTTTTAAAATAAAATGTTGGTTATTTGTTTTTGTGTCTAAAATGTGTTATTTCAAAAGTTTTAAAACTTTAATCAAATATCTATTTCTTTTTGTATATTAAAAAAGAAGAACCCCATAAACATTGAATAAAAAGTACAAAAATATGAGTAAGAGAAGATTAGAAAGGTTGGAAAGAGACAGAGAAAAGAAGAGATTTTTATTAATCAATTTTTTTGTTCAAAAATAAGGTTTATGATAGGAAAGAAAAGGAGAGAGAAAAAATTATTGTAGAAAAGATGCCTATTTTACGTAACTTCTCGCTTTTGTATTTTTTACGCTTTAAAAATCAGATAGACTTAGCATTTAAGTGCGCTCATCTTGAAAAAATTTAATTATTGATCAACGAAAACGCTTTTGAAAATGTCAAAAAATGTTTTTGAAATGATACAAAAATTTGATGCGCTTTGACAGCAAAAAGATACTATAAATAATCAATGAGAACTAATTCCGGCAAAATTTGAACTTTTTCAAGCCTTTCACAAAAGTACAAAAAAATCTTTTGTAAGTAATAGGCAAAAAAGTGTTAAAACTATTAAGTTTATTTTATGTTTGCATTTTACGAAAAAAAATATAAATGATGAATTTGTTGATGATTGATCAGATGAGAGAGGTAGAAGTAAATATTAAACAGATAAATTTAAGATGAAAGAGAAGAGAGTGATTGTAACTAAAACGGCATATATTAAATTTGTAGAATGATTTAGTATTTAAAATATCCCACCGTTTATTTTAACGTTTTGCATCTTTTGTTGGCTTTTGTGCTTGTTTTTCTTCAGCAGCTTTTGCAGCTTTTTTTGCTTCTTTTTCTTGAACAACTTTTAAAATATAATAAAATTTTGATTTAACTTTTGATAAATCTTGACCATTAAAATTTTCAATCATTTCAACCAAAAGTAAATGAAGAAAAAAATATTGAGAACTTTTTTGTACTGCTCGGCCCCGCATTCGACGAATATTACAAATAGCCTACAAGGGATTAAATCAGGGTCGCAACTGCCTTGGGGATGTTGAGGAGACCTGCCCCCCTTTGTGCCAAATTTACGGTGAAAAAATTAAATTCATACTTGGACAAATGAGATTTTTTAAAACCCTCCCAAAGAAACCTTCTCCCCCCCCCCCCCCCCCCCCCCCCCCCCCCTACTTAGCACCGTTTTGCGGCACTCAATGAAATGTGGGAAAAGGATAGAAATTGCTAGGAAAAAATTGATGTTCAACGCCGAATAAACTTACAGATTTTACAGAAACAAGTCGACTAGCTTTAAATTGTAAGAAACAGATATAAGCTGCAATAAAGCAACCAGTTCTTCCAATCCTTAAAAGTTATTAAATTAGTTTGTGAGAGATAAAAAGAATATGAAAAAAGAGAGAATTAAACAAACCCAGCGCTGCAATGGACAGCTACTGGTAATTTCTTTGCAACTGATGGATCAACATATTCATTATAAATATCAATTATTGGTTGTGTTAATTTTGGTACACCAAGATCTGGCCAAGAACGATGATGAACGTGAATAACATAATGAAGAAATTTACCAGATTTACTAAAATATAAATATTTTAAGTTAATATATTATTTCCCTTTCCTCGTTTTTTTATGACTTTTAGAATTCAATCAATTATTTATCAAAATTCAAGTTCAAAAAGAAAATGGAAAGAATTGTGAATTTCAAAAAAGAAAATAATGATGCAATTTTAAATCTGTATTTTTAATATATTTTTAAAGAAAATGAAAAGAATAATTTAACAAAAGAAATGATGCCGTTTTTTATCTTTTGATTATCAAAAATGATTTGTTAAACGTGCATGTAAGTCCTTTTTCTTAAAATTAGGGATAAAATTTTTTTAAAGGATAGTGAGTGCTTAAGGATTTCTGTTTCTAAACGCCCTTTGAATATTAAAAAATTATTTAACAAAAAAATGTTAACGAAAATCTTAAAAACTACCGTAACCCAGTTTTCTGACTCTTTTTGCAAAAAATAGGACCGCTTTTAAAACATAAACAAATTTTTTTGCACACAAAATGTTTCTAATTGTAAAAAAAAGATATTCAAAATCATTTAAAGCGTTTTTTATAAAGTTCCAAAAAACCTGTTAATCTTTCTTTGCATTTTTTACGTGCGCGTGGAATAAAAACGAAGAACCTTTTTGTTAAAATGAATTGAAAAACGATATTCTAAGTTAAACCTTTTTTTTTTTTAAAAATCAAACATTTTTTGCTTTTTTGATTATTTTTTTTGCATTACAAATGTTAATTGTGGGCATTAAATGGAAGGGGTTGGAAAAAAGGGAAGGAAATCTTTTTTTTTGAACTTGAATTTTGATAATTTCTTTTAAATAGTAAAGGCATTGTTTTTTCCAAAACTTACGTTTCACGAATTTCAAGGTGAGAAACAGCAACAATTTCTCTTTCATCTTTATCAACAGTATAAACGGTATTTGTGGATTTTTTTAGTCGAATTTCAAATTCACCAAGTAAAAGTGGTGTTGTACGTTCAACAGGAAAATATTGAGCGCTCTTTTCCTTCATAACAACTTTACCACCTTCAATTGCTTCTTCCAAAATATTGCAAAGTGCAACAATAACAGCACATTTTTCTTGGAGAATGACTTTCCAAAAATCTTTTACAGAAGCCTGGGTTGGGCCCTGCATTGCTAAAAAGAGCTTCTTTCCATCAACATCACCAACGTAATTTCCATGGAAATATCCATTACCGCCAACCAAAATCCGTTGAAAATCATTTAATTCAATTGAGCGATATCTAAAAATGTGAATTTTAGATTTTCAAAGAATTATCAACAGAATTTTATTACTGTGCAGTCTTTTTGAGTAATACTGAAATTTAGCCAAAAATAAAAAAAAATAATTTTTTACTCTATTTTTACATTTCATTTTTCCTTAACCATTGGTGGGAGGGTTCAATTTAATATAAGTAAATTAGGGCTTACCGATTTTTACGAAGACGATCAGAATATTTTGTAGCTCTTTTTTCTTCTTCTTCAAATGCAACGGATGGATATTTCTGTGGTGTTTGGATTTCATTCCATTCCTTTATTAATTCACCACCTCGTTTTGTTGTAATAGCATGAATAAACTGATCTTGAGTTGATATAGTTATATGATGTTTAGCTTAATTGTATGTTTATGTTCAAATAAAATATTAAAAAAAAATTTTAAAAAAGCATCAAACCAACCTCTAACAGCCATTATTGTAAAAGTTGTAAATGAAAAATAAAAGAGCAAAAATATAAATATGAAACTGCTGCAACAACTTTTCATTCAAAAAACCTACAGTTCTCATTTTCTTAATTTTTATATTGTAATTTATTGTGAAAATGAAATAAAATGAAATTTTCCCAAGATTTATTCTCAGAAACTTTATAAATATTTTTCTTAATTTACTGCATTACTGTAATTTTGGTTTTTATACCCTTTTTTTGGGTTGAAATGTTTTTTTAAGCCTTTGTTTTATTTGCTACAGTAATCACTAAAGCATACAAAACATATCCTTCATGAGTCATTTTTTCTGCCTTTTTTATCTTGTAATTTTGTTAATCAAAATATAAATAATCAAACATTTTAAATATGAAAATAATTTTTTTTATATTTTTTGGATTACTGTATCTTTGCGGTATTACTAATTAAATGAGTCCTACAGTTTTATTTAAATTTGCATTTGACATTTGTTTCTTTTTTTCATTCATTCCGTTTTTTCATCAAAAAAATTCATTTTTGTTCATTTTTTTCAGGTTTGTCCTTCAGTTCTCTCAAAAAATGTGTGGCCATCAATGTTTCTTTGTGGTTTGTTTTAATGGTGAACGGCAAACGTATATTTCCTTTTTTTCTTAATTTTGATTTAATTGTAAGTTACAATCAGGGCCGCAAATAGGTCCCAAGCGAGGGAGGGGACATCCCATATAAAATTCCAAAAAAATCTCATTTTACCTAGTATGAATTTATTTTTTCCCTATAAATTTGTATTTGAGGGGGGGACATGTTCCCGGATGTCCCTAAGGCAGTTGCGGCCCTGAGTTACAATAATCGTGTAAAAATGGAAGAAAAAGTAAATGATTAATGTATTATGGTTATCTTCCAATTTTGTATAGTTCAAATAGGTGTTTAACAGTTTTCACAAATAATTTAATTTTCAAATTAAATACTCGCTTGAAAAAAACGATTTAAAGTATTCTTTACATTTTTCAATATTGTTCGATAATCTTATCGATAATTTCTAACCGAGCCGCTGAACAATTATAAAACTTTAATTCTATGGATATTTTTTTAACTGGGTTTGGTAAGAAAATTAGACAAAAAATTATTAAAAAATTCAAATCTGTAAGTAAATTAGTAAGAAAAGCGTTGTTCAAACCATTTTCTTTTTTTTAATTTAAATGTTGCTGCCATAAAAAACGCAACAGCAAAACATTTATGATCGAATGTATTTCGTTTGTGTTGAAATATCGCAGACGAAATAAGAATTACTAATCTTTTTAAATACACAAATGTGGATCAGTAAATGTCTAATTTTTTTTGATTTTTTAATTTCGCGATTGAATTTTCGATTTTTTTTTAAATGTATGAAAAAACTGAAAATTTTGCTTACAAAAATGATTTGACTTTTTGTCTTCTAAAAAGGTACTTATTTCAAAGCTAAGGAATACAGAATTTTTAAAGAAAGTAGAAAAAAAAATGGCATTTTAAATGGATTTTAAAAAATTTGATGATTTTTTTAGAAATGAAACAATTTAATAAATTATTTCTATGTTTTGAGGTAAAAATTTCGGAATCACCTTTTATTTTTTATCTAATTTCTGTGTAATAAAATTTTCCAGGACGCTGAATTTCTTTGTATTTGATAATTTTTTTCTTCAAATACACTTGTTTCAGAACTTCTTTTAAAACACCAATGAACATTCTAATTTTTAAAACAGTCTAAAAATATTTTTGTCGATATTCGAAAGCGACGCACCAAATTAAATGCTCTGTAAAAACATTTTCGATTTCTCCCCAATTTTTTTCATCAGTTGAAAGAAAAAAATGAAAGAAAAAAAACCATTTAAAAAAAACAGTTTAAACGGGTACTTCTTTATTTTTAAATGTCTAAAATTATGATACTTTTAAAATTAATTTTTGTAGAAAAATTTATTAAAAAATTAAAAATAAGTTGGAATTTGTTATAAATTTTGTTCTTTTTTTTATTAAATTTTTTCTGTTTTTAATTAAATTGGAAGTCAGGGACAAAAAAGTACAAAACGGCCTTGAGAGTCTTTTATACTTTCGCTAATAAAAATATATTAATTAGAAATTTTAAACAAAAAATTTTTAAAAATTTACTTTGAGTACTGTATCTTTTGGGTATTACAGACTAAATGAATCATTCAAATTTGCATTTGACATTTGCTTCCCTTTTTTTCATCAAAAAAATCCATTAATTTTTTTGTTCATTTTTTTCTTTCATTTCTAAAAAAATCGATCAAAGTCAATGTTTTTTTTCGTGATGGAAAAAAAAAGAAAAAAACATAAGCTTTTTCTTTTTTTGATTCGGTTAATATTTTTTGCGTTAGCATTTAGGATACAGTATTCATATGGAAATGAAAGAAACTGCAATTGAAAAATTATGATGTTTTACAAAATGAAGCAAAAAGTGATAACTGTTTCAATCAATTTTAAAATTAATGGCGATGATCGATTATTCAATGAATGTTGAAAGAATGAATACAGATTACATTTTCAAAGAAAGAAGTCAACACCTTTAAGTTTAAAGACTGTAATCTTAAATTGTGCCAGGGATCGTTTGGAAAAAAAAGTGACAATAAAATTTTATGCTTATTTTATTTTCCCTTTTTCATCCGTTATTGCATTCTTTTTTTTTCGTTCATTCACTGTGTGTTTCAAATGTCAAAAATTGTCGACGTTTTTTGGTGGTGATGTATTTTCTATGGATCGGTAAATTGCAAATTTACTCGTAAGTTATTTTTTAAAGTTTATTACTATTTTCAGCCAAGCTCGTAGCCAGGATAAAGTTTTGAAAAGGGATTTATCGTTTAAAGATGGATACTTGTGACCTTTTTGCTGGATTCCCTTTCGCCGCCCTTCCACCCGAAAATGGGTGGGGAGTTAAAGGGGATCCCTCGCAGATGTCGGCATCTTTGACCCTTCAGAATTTCTTTTCTTTTTTGAAAGACTCAGTGCACGCCGTTTATCTCCCTTCAAAAAAGGAGGAGGTGCGGGGAGTCATTTCATTGCTTCTNTCATTTCATTGCTTCTTGCTTTTGGCTTGTTTACAGAAATATTTATGATTCATCACTTATTCGATGTGGGTACTTTTTAGCTAAAATGGATTGATGATCTCGTTTATTTAGCAAATATTACTTTAAATTAGTTTATGTTTCTAGTACCGTTGATCCATTCATCGAATATTGGAATAATATTGATTTGTTTTGACGGAGACAACTGTTGTAGATTTTCAGATAAGTTTTTTTGGATGTATTTTTTTTCATTTTCTTTTCTTTGGCTAAAATTATCTGTGATTTCAAGATTTTAGGTTTCGAAAACTATCTGTTTTCCTGTTTTATCAAAAATGGTATATTTATTTAAAAACAGTTTTTTACATTAATTAAGATTATATTTTTTTGAACATTGGAATGTTTTGGTTTACTGTAATGATGTGACTTTTGTAACATAGATGAGTGTTTCGAATGGCTAAATGTTATTCTAAATGGATGAAATGTGTTAAGATTTTGTTTTTGCTCAGATAAGTATTTTTTTGACGTATTTTTTTCATTTTCTTTTCTTTATCTAAAATAATATGAGATTCAACATTTTAGGTCTCAAAAATCTCCCTGTTTCTGCTTGGTCATTTTTTATGGTATATTTATTCCAAAGAAGCTGAATGTTATGGTTTTAG
>CABFKP010002429.1:0-11672 GCA_901779475.1 Panagrolaimus davidi
TGAAGTTTTTAATCGTCCATTTTTTGCTGAATTTATTTCAAGTTTATCCGATGATGCATTTACCCAGGTTTGTTCAATTTTTTTGTAGTGGTGGGATTAGTGTTTCTATGAGTAGGGATGTGCACCGTTTTTTCAAAGTCGTGCAATAAACATAATTTTGGTACCGAAAAATGCATAATATAAATACGAATTGATAAAAAAAATTATTAGGTTAAATTCTGATAAAAATGATAGCTGATAAAGAAAAAATGAAAATACTGTAATTTTTTTATCCGAATTTTTTGCCCCTCCATTCCCCAATTCGGAACTATGCCTATCAGATGCAAAATTTGTTTCTGAGTCACATAAAATAAAATAAAAATGTACGAAAGTGAGCGGTCAATATAATATTATAGAAAAATAAAAAGTCGCAAATTGTCTCTGCACGTCTCTAAATAAAAAATAAGGAAAACTTTTTTTCATGGATATCGTTCAAGAACACTTTTTGGTGTACAAAATCAAACCTTTTCTTTCGTTTCGGTTCTACTTTGAAAGTCAAACTTTGGATATGATTATACTACTGAACTTTTTTAGAATATAAATTCTCTTCGAGTTGTTCATAATCATGATATTATTCCACATTTTCCAACATATTCGAGAATTATTGTATCCAAATGATATGACAACTGCGGACTACATTGATTGTCCGTATCATGGTTATGATGGTGGAGAAGATGCAACATGCAGTGATTCAATTCCTTTCAAAGATTTAAAAGGGAATGAACATAAATTTTATTATAATCGAGAAGTTAGCGTTTATGGGATTAATGGATGTCAAGATTTAGTAACAACAGGCAATGCAACAATGGCAACAATTTAATTCTTAAAAATTTTATAAAAATTTATGCTTTTAAAGAAAAAGGTGTAATAATCTTATGGAATAAAAATTGTCAAATGATCTTTTCAAATTTTAATGAGAAAGAAAAAAAAGAAAAATTGTCGAAAACAAAATTGTCAGAAATGTTTCTCTTCCTTTTTCCCAGGGTCGAAAATTTTGAAAATCGAAATTTCTGCGAAAAAAATGTAAAAAAGTTTTTTTGTCTCACACGGTGAGCTGAACTGTTCATTTGGAAAAAAACTTCGCTTGAGTCTGCGAACACTTTTTCCCATATTAAATCTTTAAACATAAATTCTGAAGCCGCAAAACATTAAAAAAAAATAGAATCGAAATACAGAAGGCGAAAAGTTTCTTTTGAATATTTAATTTTAGATGATTGAAGCCTTCTGGAGCCTTTTACAACGATCAATTTTACATTCATTGTAATCTACTCGTCGAGACGAACCGAATGATTCCAAATTTGAAGCATTTGAAAAAAAATTTTTATTTTTGATCATGAATCCTTGGCTCCAGAATCCGTATTTTTCTTAGTCCCTGCAAAAATAGCTTCTAGTACTCCTTAGCTATTTTTTAGCAGCAACAACTTATTTTTAAATCGTTTTGCGGCTTCAGAATTTATGTTTAAAGATTTAATATGGGAAAAAGTGTTCGCGGACTCAAGCGAAGTTTTTTCCAAATGGACAATTCATAAGGGAGTCGACCCAACGTGATCTCACCCAGTTTGTAGCCCTTACTCAAGTGTACAATAATGGAATATATTCTTTTTGATATCTTTTCTTCCTGATTTTTGGCGATTTTTTGATTTAGTAACTTTTGAAATCCATAAAATAGGATTTTCAATACAAACTGCAAAAAATAGCGATATCAGTAATTTTTTTTCATCTATTTTTATCGATTGATAAAAGCAGAATACTTGAAAAAAATTTTAGGTGCCGCTCGATTTTAATCTTCTCGTATACTCTCTCTTAAAATTAAGAGACGCACTTTCAGTTGTTAAACAATTTTGGCGCCAAAAATTAGTCAAACAAAAAGAGATAACAAAGAGGTTTGAGCATAACAACGATTGCAAAAAAGATGCATTGAGGTCAGTTGTATGACATAGGCACCTTTTTTCAAGAATATTTTTATCGATTCAAGTTTGAGAGGTTTTTATCGAAGTTAACAATCTTTTTATTTTCAAGGATATTATTGTGTTTGTAATATATTAATTTATTCAACTAAATTTTAAGCTCTAATAAAAAATGACAACTGAAAAGGTAATATATTGGAAGAGATTTTTGTTGTCTATATTTTTATACAAAATTTGTCCATATCTTTTTTATATAAAACTGATAGGGATAAACTTTTATATCAGTAATTATTGACAAAGTGATATCTTTTTAGTGTAAAAAACCAAAAATAGTTGAATTAATTGCATTCGACAAAAATCATAACCTTGAATTTCAAGAAAGTTGCAAACTTATCATTAATTTAATATCAAAAACTTTAACGGCAGAACCAAAAAATAAAGGTATATTTTTTCTTTTGTAACAGAATTAAATGAAACATTGCAGAATTAAAAAAGAAATCAACTTTATTTCAACAAACATTTTTTGCGCAAAAGGTATGTTTCTTTATTTCAGGGTTACGAAATTCTACCAATAAACAATTTTTTTAGAATATTATTTTTATTTCTGGTAAAAAAGAATACGAAAATTTTGCGTTGGTTTTTGCGAAAACTGAAATGTGCAAGAAAATTTATGATTTAATTAATGAACAACGAGTAATTATTTTTATTTTTCTATTATCGCCGCAAAATATAATTTTTACAGGAAGAACAAAATTACATTGTCACTGAAGAAATGTTGGCAAAAAGTTTTTTGATTCCAATTTTTAAAAAGATTAATGATAAAAATTTTTCAAAAACCAAAAAAATGATTAATGATTGGATTTTAAGTCATGACAAAATTCACCAGGAAAAGTATTTAAATTTAATAAATGAATGGAGTGAAGAAGGTTATAGTGGTAATCAAAAAATTGACAGAACGAGGTAAACATTTTTTTTGGTTTGGTTTTCAAATATAACAATTTTACTTTAGTCGAAAAAGAAGAATAGCAAATCTAAATTCAAAGGGAATCTCTAAAAAAAATGGGCAAAAAATGTAAATTTACTTTATTGTTTTTTATGAACAAAATTTTTTTATAGAATGTTTTCAAAATGTAAATCAGCTGAATATTCTAAAACCATTTCTTCAACGGATTTTAAAATGGTTACTGTCAAAGTTAAATGTGGTATTCAAAGAAGGCTTATTATTTTTACTACTGCAGAAAAGGAAATGTGCTATGAATATACATGCAAAAATCAAATATATTGTTGTTTCGAATGTCGAAAACAGCATAAACGAATAACAGCGATTACGGGATATGATGATAAAAAAGACGAAGAATATGTAAAGCTAATTAATAAAGAACATTTTTGTGAACCAATACCATATCATCCCGAAAAGTATACGGAAATTATTACTCTTAAAAAGCCTGGATACAAATTTTTTGATAATTGTTCAACACTTACTCGAAGGATTCTCTATATTTTTCATCCAAATAATCGAAATTTATGCTATAAATATTATTGGAGAACTTTGACAGGCAAATTTTATTGCCATGGTTGTCATGTAAAAAAGAAAGATACAACTGCAGAAATTTTTAATGAAAATAAAGAAAACGAATTTATTCGATTGCTGCATACTGATCATATTTGTGAATATATTAATTTTGAACCTGAAAAGTATACAAGCTTTTATAATTTTGTTACAAAACCAGATTTTGAAATTCAAACCAAAATTGGTAATGGAAATAAAAAATTGATAATCTTTGATAAGAATGATCGAAGCTTATGTTACATTTACTATGATTGTAAAAAATGTTTCAAGTGTGTGAAATGCCATGAAAAGAATAAAACAGTTTTTGCAAAATTATGCCAAAATTCTGAAGGTGAAGAATATATCATTTTATCAAATGCTCCACATGTTTGTACCCCTCGAAAATATATTCCTCAACCGAAAAGCATTATTCTTCAACCTCCAAATATCGAACTCATTTTATCAAAAGAAGGGCAGAAAATGTTATATGTTTATACTTCAAATGACAGAAGTCAATGTTATTTATTTAAACCAGTAAGAAAGAACGAAGATCGTCTTAAATGTAATGGCTGTTCAAATTTATTAAAAGTTAGACTTAGAAAACGTAAATCTGATGAAATTGTGGATGGAAAAGTTGTTCATGCATATTTATTCAAAGAAGATAATTCTGCTGATGATTACTATGTTCGAATGAAAGCAGATCAAAAACATTTATGTAAACCCCAAAAAACATATGTCGCAAAAGTTCCTGAACCTATAACAATTCAATCAAATGAATATTTTTTATTTAAACAAAAACATAAGAATAAAGAATTACTTTACCTTGGAGTTTATTTGAAACATGACAAAAAATTATGCTATAAATATTGGTATGATTCTAAACACAAATTATTTGCTTGTGGAGCTTGTCACCATTCTGAAGGTCATGTTCGAGTTACAGCAAAACTTCAACAAAATTCTGAAGGAAATGAATTTATTCTTGCTTCTGGAGCCAAACATATCTGCAAGCCGAACAAAGTTTCAACAATAAAACAAATCAAAGGAATAACAATCTTAGAAAAAAGTGGCTTAAATTTTGCTGAAAATGTCAAAAAGAATAAATCTATTAAAGAAGAAGGAATTTTGAAACCTCCAAATTTTGAACTTCATCGAAGTGTTACTGGCGTAAAAGATGGAAAATTGGTAGTTTTTAAAGAAGATGACAAAAATCTATGCTACAATTATTTTTTCAATAAACGTGATAGCTCTTTTCTTTGTTTAAAATGTTGGAAAATGAAAAATCGTGTTCGAGCGGATTTACGAATCGATGAAGAAAGTGGTGAAAAATTTGTTGAATTAGGAAAAAATGAACATTGTTGTGATCCAATAAAATATGAACCTGAAAAAGAATTAATTGAAGATTCAAATTTTATGGTATTAAATCGTGAAAGCAAAACAGAATCCGCAAAATTGATTGTTTTTACTTCGCCTTCAAAAGAATTTTGTTATGAATATGTTTTAAGGAAATCAAGAAATATTTTTTCGTGCTATGCTTGTGAAATTTTAAAAAGAAATGTTTCTGCACAAATTCATAAAAATGAAAATGGTCAAGAATTTGTTCAAACTTTCAAAAATGAACATATTTGTCAACCAAAAATATTTAAACCTGAAAAATATGAACTAAAAATTCTTCCAAAATCTCAATTCTTTCTTTGTACAAATTCACGGGGAAAAGCAAATTCAAAAATAATTGTATTTGATCAAGAGAAGATAGGATATTGCTATGAATATTACAAAACACGAAATTTATTCCTTTGTACAAAATGTCTTTCAAAGTTTAAAAAACATACAACCGCCAAATTATCAGAAGATGGTGAACAGCTTGAACTTGCTTCTGCTCAACATTTATGCAAATCAATTGAATTTCATCCTGAGAAATATGAAGAAAATGTAATTTTATCAGACGAAAAATTTTCACTTTTGCACAATACTTCTGGAGAACCATTATCAAAATTAATAATCTTTGACTCTGATGATAAAAATTTTGGATACGAATATTCCTATGTTAAATCACAAAAGCAATTCTATTGTCGTGGATGTGATACCAAAGATAATAAACATGTCGCTGCAAAACTTTTAACAGATGGAAATGGAAAATGTTCAATCGAACTGAAGAAACAAAAGCATGTATGTGAAGCTCGAAATCTTAAAGAAATGAATAAAATTTTTGAAGATGGTGAATTTCAATTGGATGAAAATGAAATTATTGTAAAACATTCTAAAGAGAAATATTGCTTTTACAAATTCACTTTTGATAATGAATTCAATGCGTTTTGCTGCATTCCATGCAAATCCAAGGATATATTTTTGGAAGCAAAACTCTGCAAAGATAAAAATGAAAAAGAATTTTTGATTCTTAATGGTTCACATCGTTGTACACCTTTACGGAAGAAGGAATTATTTTTATGAATGTAAAATATTAGAGCAAATTTTATCATTCCAAATGTCTGAACTGTATTAGAGTAAATCCGCTATATTTTAGTAAACCATCCACCGATTTATTCCACCTTCGTTTTTTTGGTCGACATTTTACTTGTGTTTAAATTGTTGATTTTTGTATCCACTTTTTGGTTTAACTTTTTCTTCGATATTAAAATTTTTTTTGAAATAAATAAAAGCAAGAATTTTTTCAAACTATTAAGAACGCAACAAATTAAAAATTGCAAAACGATCTTTCATCAAAAGTTAATGTTCAGTTAAAATCTTTGACTTTATCATTTTTGATTTTAAAAAAAATGTTAGATTTATATTCCTTATCAAAAACAAATATTTTAATTTTATAATTTATGTTCCACTCTAAAATTCGGTCAAATTTACGGCCTTGCCTGATATCCTCAAATGGCTACATTACTGGACAACTTCATCTACTTATTCTCAGCAATGAAATTATTTATGGTAACATTTAAATTTTTTTAACAGATTATTTAAAAAACAATGATAAAAAATTGGGCAAAAATCATTGTTAAATTTCATCATTTCTTCTAAATATTAATTGTTTTTCTAATTACTAAAGAGTTAATGCGGGCTGCAACAGATTCTTTAACATGAAAGTTCATTGTTTTTTAATACTAGGAGTGCCCCGCCCCTTCGGGGCGGCCATCGAGGTTAAGTTACTAAAACTGTTTTCTAAAACAGTATTGCTTCAGTTTTTAGTGCAAAAAAATGCAGCAAAAAATACAGTTGCAAAAAAAGCAAAAAAAGAGGGGGAAATAACACTTGGCGGAAATGACACTTGGCGGAAGGACATTTGGTGGAAAAAAAGACACTTGGCGGAATTTTTCCCCATATTTTTCCGCCAAGTGTCCCCGCCAAATGTCCTTTTTTCCGCCAAGTGTATGGCAGCCTTTTTGCAGCAGCCACACACTTTGCCAAGCAAAGCGCTTCATTCGAAATAAAATGACATAAACAAACCAACCAACAAACGAACAGTCACTGTTTTATAGAGGGACGTCATGAAAATAGCGTTTTATAAAAATCATGATACATAAAAATAATTATTCATTTTTCTGTAAAACGAAGCTGATTCAGATTTTTCATCGTCAAAATGTTTTATAAAGACTAAATTTATAAATGCAATGTGTACAACGTTTAAGAAATTTTTGTTTAATTTTTTTTAAAGATTTAATATATTTTATGGTTTCTACAAGGGAACCGATTGACATGTGAATTCGATTTTAGTTTAAAAACTATTTTATCACATTCCCCTGATATTTAAAACGTATTTCGGACACTTTATTTTTTTTTCTTATAGTTCTTATGAGAAAACACGGAAAGGGGCAGCTAAATAGTGTCATAAATATGTTTTAAATATCAAGGGAATGTGATAAAATAGTTTTTTAACCAAAATCGAATTCACATGTCAGTCTGTTCTTTTGATGAACTTGGAAGCTATAAAAAAACTTTCGAAGCTTGCAATGACGAAATGAAGTATTTTATAACAAATTATGGTCACATTAATTTTTCGTTACAAGCAAAAACTTTTGGAAAATCCGAAGAAGTTTTTAATCTTTGGTTGAATTATGCAACACAAAAAAAATGCTTTAATTTCCTGTTATGTCTGGTGTTGTATAAAAAAGATAAAATGCTGAAATTGTAAATTTTTTATTTTTATTTTTTTTATATTGGACAAAATTAAGCAACGATTTTCTGTAATATTAGCATTAATAAATTCAATTTATTCTTTTTTTAAATGATTTATTTTGTTCCTTCGGACTTTCAAAATTTGAAAGAATTTGAAAAAAAATAATATAAGGTTACAGATTAAAAGCTTCATATTTTTGATAAAACTGATAAAATATTTGGACATCAGTGAATACCTGACACTGTTATCTTTGGAGACGTTGTAATTTTGGTTGTATGTAAATGCCTTGAAACTGCTGGAATTGCAGTCGTCTTTGATTTCAATAAAAATCCTAAACAATAAAATCTTAAAAATGCATTTTTAAAAGACGGTGACAAAACAAAATGTAAAATCATAACAATTAAATGATGGCAATGATAAACAATAATAAAAAGATTTCCTGTTATCATTAAGAGACTAAAATTCATAATTAAAACAGAACAAAGTTTTAACGCAAAACAAATTAAAAGAAAGAATGTTGAAAAAATTGCTTGAAGAATTAATCGACGCTCTGTAATTGCATGAATTGAAAGATGGTTGTGATCTGAAGTTGGAAAATTGTCTTTTTTATGCGAAATATATAAAGATGTTGTAATTAATATTACTAATGCAATCATAAAAGAACCATTTAAAATTGAACTTTTTATAATGAAAGATTTTCGATAAAAATAACACCAAAAAAATGTTTCAAGTGCGCATTTTGAATTCCAAAGTGAAATTCCATCAGCGATAAAAGGGAAGGCAATCATAAAAATGATAATGAAAAACATTGTATATCGATTCCAAATCTAAAAATGGCAAATAAGAGTTAATAGATCAAAAAATTGAATTTTTCAATTTTAACTTTTAAAAAAGGATACAGTAACCCCTCAAGTCCAAAATTAATCGGAAAAGGTTCAAAAATGATATCATTCAACGCGTCTCGTCAAGCAGAAAACGAATATGCTAAAATTAGTAAATTTTACCCTCGAAAAAAATTTTTTTAAGCTGTTTGAAATATCGATTTTTACGATGTTTGCAATATTTTTCAATAACTCTGAAATTTAAGCAAGCAAATTTTGATTACATATTCTGATTTTTCGGGTTTTTTATCCCTTACAGATGGGAATATCATTTTATGAAAAACAAGTGTTTACTGAAACTATAAGAAATTTAATTGGAAACCATATTACACGAATTAATTTTGTTTTTTTACCACTACCATATTTTACAAACCAGATCTGTTTAGTTTTTCCCAAGCTTGCTACGAATAATGTTTCCCATGGCTTACTAGTTTTCAAAAAAACGTACACAATACAATGTGCAAACTCTGTGACCAAATTATTTTTCCATAGACACGTTGGAATCAATTCCACTCTTTTTGTTCAGTCAAAAAATGGGATGGCATTGTGTTTTTTTAGTTTTTTTTTGTTAAAAAAAACAAAAAAACAAGAAAACAAGAAATATTTTTAACAACTCTTCTTATATTAACTTTTCTTGCTTTTTTATATTAATATTATTAATTAGCATAAAAAAACTGAGTGGGATAGCAGGGAATTTTGAAAAAAAATGTATGTAAAAAGTTAACATAAGATCAGGCACACTCGTAAAAGATAATGCTCATTTTTTCGTTTTTTTAACAAAAAAAAAATAAAAAGAAAAAAAAACACAATGCCGAAGCATTTTTTGACTGAACAGCTGATTCCAACCTGTAGATTTAAAAACGTTGAAAGCTCAAAAAACATTAAGATTTATTATACAACAATTTCGATTTCCGTCATCAAAAATTCTTGAAATCTCAAAAAAATTGTTAGATTCACAAACCTTATCGTATTTAAAATAAAAGATTAAAGCTGTACATCGATTTAAACATAAAATAACATTCCAAATTGTGATAAAAAACAAAATATACCATTCTTGCATTGACATTAAATAGCTATAAAACGCAGAAGTATATGGAATCCATGAAGTAAAAGATATCATTAAAGTTATAAAAAGTATTACATCAAAAATATATCCAATATTTAAAATAACAAAATATGCAGATTTAAAATTTGACTTTTTCTTAAAATATTGAGATGTTAAAAATATTACTAACAAAAGTTCAAGGCCTTGTGAACTGCATTGAATTATTAAAGATGAAATTCTTATAATTTCTGTTAAAGCTTCCATTGACGAAAGAGTGGTTATTTTAAAAAAAATAAATTTTTTGGAATAATACATTTGTGTTTAAATATTTATTTATTTCTCAATTAATGTTTTTTGTATGATTTGTGAATTTGTTGTTTTTTCCAAGCTTTCAGAAGAAAAAATATGGTTTTAAATACAAAACGCATTTCTTTGAAACCGTAAACATTTGTCGTACAATTTTTATATTGAGAAAATTATTTTAAAATTAGGGTTCCCATAAAATTTTTTAACAATACAAAACGTCATTAAAGCATAAGTGAGTAGGTGGCAACAAAGGAATTCAAATTTTGTGTTCGTGAAAAAAAGCGGTACTTCGTATTGTAACCTTTAGAATTTTTAAATGATTGTTCAAATATAAGCAGAATATATTTGTACAATTTTTTGAGTTTGTACAGATTGTCTTTGAATTTAAAAAAATATTTAGACAGCACTTTTTTAGACGCAAACTTTTTTGAATTTCAAGACATTTTTGCAAACCACTGTTTTTCATAATACAATAATTATCATTTACAACGGCAAAGTTTAATTAAAATTGTTTTTAAGTGCATAGATTAGATTAAACTGTGATGTAAAAGTAAAAAAAAAACAAATATTGAAGTCATTGTTGCTAATCCACATCTCGAAAGCCATCTTAATCGAGACTTGCAGAAATCAGAATAAAATTGAAAAAAAAAATTATTACCAAAATTCGATAATTTTCAGTTAATCTGTGATAAACATTTTTATAATATAAACATAAAAATCTAGAAAATGAAAGTAAAAATAATGAAGAATATGAAGCAAAATGTATAAAATCAAAAAGCCATGAAAGCCAACCACTTGAATAACAAAAATCTTTTTTATAAATCCAATGTCCGATGCTATTGTAACAAATGAATGAATGTCTAATTAATGAATCCCACAAACTTTGATTTAAAATAAATCAACGATAATTTTCTTTAATTCCACCAAAAATCGAAATAAGTGCAATAAAAAGTAACGGAAAGGAACAAATATATCCAAAACTGATATCATACAATATTAAATTTATTATTGCTAATCCACATCGAAAATCGTATAAATTACTCCAAAAAAAGTTGCCCTAGTCATGCTTACAAGTAAAATTTTTATCCATTTTTAAATCTGCACTTTTAAAAACGTTAATCCTTTTACTTTTGTTAAAACTAACACATTTGTTCCAAAAAGAAGTATTATATATACTTATAAAGAAATTGGTATGTTATTGAAAACGTTCGAAGACGAATAATAAATTAAATTATATGTCAGAAAGTCGGAATTATTACAATCTAATTTTGAAGCTTTTCTAATTTTCAGTAAAAAGAACGAAATTATTATATATTGGAGGTTGTTTAATTTTCAAAAAACATAAAAGAAATTTGATTCATAAGCATATTATTTAACAACTTTTCCTTGAACAAACTACAATTGTGTCGTTAAAGAATATGTTTTTATGACCAACGAGTTTAAACTTTTTTTTAAGAAAGATTTAACAGCATACGAATAATAAATGTGTGTTGGGAAACAAAAATGAAGTGTTGAAAATTTTTTGTGTATTTTGTCAAGCATTTTTATTAAAATTTTGAGTTTTTACAGTTCTTACATAATGAAAAAATTTTACGTTTAGTTGTTTCTCATTGTGTGTATTCCAGATGAGGTGTTTGTTGGAGTCGGCAAAACCGTCATCAAATTTTCAACGGTTGCTTTTCGACAAAATACCAAACGTTTTATTCTTTTCATCCATCTAATTAACGTTAATCGGTAAGGTTTAAATATTATCATAACTGCAATGGCATTTCCAGAAGAATGAAAACAAAAAAATTGCATTACCCAATGTGAAAGTTCTAAAAAA
>CABFKP010002436.1:0-11670 GCA_901779475.1 Panagrolaimus davidi
CTACTGCTTTACCAATTCTTTTACCAGGAGTTCGCACGATTCATGTTATGGTTTATGCTGCTATTCCTTTGTATTTTATACCCGTGAGTTTTTTTCTGGGATTTCAAAATTTGAAACTTTAAAAGTGCATATTGAAATTAAATAAATTGGCAAGGACGTTTTTGCGGCCCTACATTTGCGGCTGTAACTTTTGGGGTTATTTTTTTAAGCCCGTGATATTTGAGGCCGTGGCATTTGGGACTCTTTTTTTGCGGCCGGGACATTTGCGGCTCGGGTTTAGGGGCCGGGTATTATATCATCAGATATATACTTTTTAAAAAGAATAATGCATTTTAACACTAAATAAAAATCAACACAAAGTTAAAATGCATTATTCTTTTTGAAAAGTATATGTATGATGATATAATACCCGGTCCCAAAACCCCAGCCGCAAATGTCCCGGCCGCAAATATCGCGGGCTTGAAAAAATAACCCTAAAAGTCACGGCCGCAAATGTCGGGCTTCAAAAACTTCCTTGCCAAATAAATTCTATTTCTTTTTGGTTCGTTTTTCCTTCTGCTTTTTTTCGATACCGTAATTTTTATTAAAACAAAATGACATGACGAACACGAGAATAATTAATGAAATTTTTTTGAATGGTGTGGTAAACTACATTAATATGTTATGAGTGTTAAATGGGTACAGCAAAATTTTAAAAAGCTATTAACTAAATTTTTTTATGATTATTTGATAAAACTGAGCAAACTACAAGGAAGTGCAGTTTCATCTAATCTAATTTTTTTCCCATTTATTCATCAACTACATTATAAACACCTGATAAAAAGCACTTTTTTAGCTACTAAATCCCTTCATTATCATTGCCACAGTAAACCCATATTGGAGAGCAGTGTTATCTATGATACCATTTTACAAAAAGAATAACACCATTTACACATCATCAACAAACCACTTCTTCCAAAATCGAAGCCACTTTCAACAACGAAGAGAATCAATTTTATCTACAGTAATTTCATTCCGTTCAAGAACCCGAACACTTTCTATTCCGCAAAGAAATGGAAACAATAAGCTTGGAGATACAGAAAACTTATAAAGTATATATTCTTGGCTTTAATTGTCAAAAAAGATTTTTTATTGTTATGGTTTACGGAATACAGTTACCAAAAATTGTGACTTTTTTGTATTTACTTTTTTTAATAAATGTTGCACAAAAAAAGGTATCTCTTTTAAAAATTAAAAAAATTGTTTGCGAAAATTAGTGTTTCTGTTTATTCAACGAATTCGGCACATGTCTATTAATCAAATTTTTATTAATGAATGAACGCTTTTTGTTCAAAAGCAATTCACTGAAACAATGTCCTACTTAAAAAATATTTTCAATAATTATCTACCTTAATTTGTAAAATGTTCCATGGTTTTTTTTCCCATTTTTTCTTTTCATCAAAAATATGAAAAGTGAAAGAAAAGCGGCGAAAAATTTTGTTTTTGCAAATGTATGTTTGAATCATTTAAAACCACATATTTTTATCGACAGACTTTAATTATTTTTTGAACATTTAATTAAAACAAACTCCAATAAAAGCGTGTATTTGTTCTTGAAAAATTAAACTGTTTTTAAAAAAATGCGATGTCCAATCTTTGAATGATCTTTGTAGCGATCATTCCAAATCCGAAATCGAACATTAATAATGAAAAATTTAATTTAATTTTGCACAAAACACTGTTTATAAGACGAAATTTTTATTGCCATAAAAACGTGAAAATATTTTTAGATGAATATAAAGTTTCGGAGTTGACATTTTATTTATTAAAGCCTGCACAATGAGTAAAACATAGGATTTCGTGCAAAGATAATATTTTTATAACGTTCTTAGTTATAGTTTTTTCAAATTCTCAAAAATTTTTCCTTAAAAAATACAGTGACCGAAAGAAAAAAGATTAAATAATTACTTCACATATTAAAAATAATGATGATTTTAAGAGCAAAGGAATATTTTTTTAAAGTTGTAAATAGCGCTATTAAATAAATTCGCCAATGAGAAAACTTGTTGTTTTTAAGTGATTAAACATTAATGTACATTTGCAACAACAAAAGCTAAATACCATAAATATTGCGTAGTTATTTTTTAGGTCAGTTTTTTTAATTTTTTTTCTTTGCTCTCATTTGAGAATAAAATGTTAAACATTTCGTTTATTTTTGAGCTTTTTTCTTAGCTTTCAAAAATTCAAAAAAATCTTTCTATTTTTTACTTTTTTGATCTTTTAAGAAATCTTGAAATTGCGATAAATGCATTTCACAGTGCTAAGACAGCGTAAAAAATAGGATAAGGGCGTCATAAATGTTTTTTTCCAATTTTTTTTCCTTTTTCTAAAAGACTTTTTAAAAATTTGTTTTTGAATATTTTTTGTTTTTTTAACTTTGTAGAAATATGTGCGTAATTTGAAAGTTAATATTTTGTAAAAAAGAGGAAAGCAGTCAAAAACATTACGGAAGAAAGCAAAGCACATTATTGATAAAAAAAATATAATTAAAAGCGACAGAAAATAATGTAAAAATTTAAGACTATTTTTTTTATAAATGCATGAACCAAATTTTTTGAAACTTATAAAAGCTTCAAAAAATTTGTTTAAATCATCAGAAAAAGGGATATAATTTTTTTTAACTACTGAAAAAATTGATTTTGTGGTTCAGTAATTTAAAATAAAAGCAGTATCTTGACCTATTTAATTAACATTTCATTTCCTTTGTTATTTAAAAGTTGTTTTTTTAGTTTAAATTAAAAAAATCGAAAATTTATCTGAAATATCGCTCATTTTTTTTCTTTTTCAACAAAAGTGAAGACACGATATTGCACTGCAGACACTGTTGAAAAAATGGCAAAGTTGTGTAATAAAGAGAAGCAGAGACAAATAATTTTCACTTTTGTTCGATTTTATTGCAAAACTTGTGTTCGACAAACAAACATTTTTTGATAGTGTGTTTTCGAATATTTTAAAAAAAAATTCAAGTTTAAAATTTATTACAATAAAAAATAAAGTGAGTTACTTGCAAAAAATGGTAAATTAGAATTTTTTGCAAGTAATAATAGAAATCAGTGACCATGATTCATTGTCGAACGTTAAAAATGCATTCATGTAAATATTTCTTAAAAATATACTTTATAGCTTTTTATTATGTAAAAATTTTTCCAATTAAAAGTTCGTTATTACAAAGAAAAACAAAATTGACAAAAATGTCACAAAAAGTATCGACTTTAAAAACTTTTTTATTTCTTAGGTTGTGTAAATTAATAAAATTGGCCATAGTTTTATAAATAATGATGAAATTTTGTATACTGTGTAATTCTTCTTTATAGAAATCAGTTCCATATTTTTATACATTTAACAATCATTTTATGTTATAAAAATAATTTTAAACTTGAAATTTTTTTAAAATATTAAAAAACACACAGGCAAAAAATTGTCGATTGTTGAACACAGGCTTTACAAATGAAATCGAACAAAAATGAAAAACATTTGTCTCTTCTTTTTTTATTACACAGTCTTTGTGTACTTCTGCAGTTTCGCCCCGCCCGCTTTTTTTTCATTCACCAACACAACCGCTCATTCCGCCCTCCCTTTTTAAAATGACTACTAAATTTTTTTTGCTCAAATATTGCAGAAATAAATACAACCAAAAAAACGTAGACAAAAAGTTGTAAAAACGAATACATTTTGCAGTTTTTGTCATTTTCATTTTTATTTTGTTTTGGCTGCCGTTTTAGATTTTAGATATTTTATTATTTTGTTTACACTTTCGTAAAAAATATCCGAACATAAAAAAATGAGCAAACATTAAATGTTTTATAAAAATGAAAACAAAGACCAAAAAAGGAAGCTCAACGCAAAAATAAACATGAACACTTTTAAAAAAGAACTTTTATATTTAAAATTTTTATCCATTAAACTTTTACTCATTTTAAATATTTACAATTACTTTTTTTGTCACAACATTTTTCAGCAAAATTTCAACACATTTTTGAAAAGTATACGTCTTTCCGGAACGTTAAAAAGGGCAAATTTTGTGTAATAAAAAAAGAAGAAGCATATTTTTTTTACTTTTGTTCGATTTCATTTGTAAAGTCAGTGTTTGAAAAACAAAATTTTTTTGGTATTGTGTTTTTTAATATTTAAAAAAAATTTAAAACTTAAAATTATTTTTATAACATTAAATGATTGTTACATGTATAAAAAGTTGGAATTAATCTCAATAATGGTGTTCAATTAAAATCAAAGAGAACATTAATAAAAAATTAATTTATAATGACAAGTTAATTCAAAAAAATGCTTTTTGTTCTTTATGTTTTCAAAAACACGTTTCTTTATTTTTACTGATCTTTTCGTTCAGTATATAGCATTAATAAATTGTTTTGTCTTAAATAATTATTAATCAAAAAAAGTTCTTTTAATAACGAAGTAGATTTTGAAAGTTTTTTATAAATAAAAAATGTTAAATTTCTTAAAATATTTCATACAGTTTTTCTCGTGAAAAAAGTAAAGAATTATATAACAATTAATATTGTTCCATGAATCTCCTTGTTGGCTTTAAATCAAAAATATTACAAGCTTTATTTTCTTTTTTTTCTTTTATTAACCTTATGAAAACTGTTTTTTTTTTCAATATAAATTTAAAAATTCAAAACAAATGACAATCATAAAAAAGAAATTGCTAGAAATACTTTCTCTTTTAAAGGGAATGTCCACGATCAAACAAATGAAATTATCACCGACTCCCATAGCACGAAAATATTTATACCTTAAAAAAACTCTCGTTGTAAAATGTTCGGAAAAAATTTAAATGCCCCGCAAACGCTCTGTCACTAAATTGTAAAATTTTCATGCTGAGTAGCGTTGGTGATAAATTTCATTTGTTCGAACGTGGACAATCTCTTTAAAATTATTAGCAAATATTAAAAGACGCAACCGATGCTTTACACTGTCGACATTTTGTAAAAAAAGGATGCGAAACAATGTTATGTTGGAAAAAAATAAACAATTTTTTTCAAAGCAATTTTTTCTTTAATGTAGAAGTTTTCGAGACAGAGCAGATGTTTCCTTTTACGATGTGCTACAAAAAGCCAAAAATGTTTGTATTTAGTTTTGGGATCTTCAAAATATGGCTCTCCCTTTGAAATATTGTAATAGCTTGAAATGAATGATTTCATTTTTGAACATTTTAACTTTACATAAAAAGAGATAAATTTGGACAAAAACTAAAGATCTTTTTCAAACAAAAATACCACACGTTTTATTTTTATGTTGTATAAAATAAATCAAGAAAAAAAACAATATCAGTAATATTGTATCATATTTTGGTTAACATAAAAGAAGAAGGAAACTACTGGATTAATAATTATTCGAGGACAAAGTTCATTTGCCAATGAAGAATAGAAATTTGTGATTCATTGAGATCGAAAATTTGATCATATTTTTTACAAATGTGCTTTCATGCTTTTTTTTACACAAAATTTTTTCCAATTAAAAGTGCGTTATTACAAAGAAAAACAAAACTGGCAAAATTGTAACAAAAAGTATCGCCTTCAAAAATTATTTTATTTCTTAAGTTGTGTGAATTAACAAAATTAGCCTCAATTTTTAAATAATGATGGCATAATTGGCACACTGGCTTTGACATTTCTAGGTTTTGTGAATTTTATGTGACAAGTTTGGTTGAATTACCCAATAGAGTATTTCTTCAAAATGTAATAAAATATTAAAAAAAGTTAATCTTTGCTATTACAGTGAGTACTTATGTCTTTTTAAATAAAAATACACAGACTTTGCTTTGGAGTTTTTAAAATGACTAATTATTTTTTTGTACATTTTTGCATTGCCGAAACAAAGCAACCAAAAAGAATGTAAAAAACATTCGAAGCAAATATATTTTTCGATTTTTTTTCATTCTTTATCTATTTTGTTTTGAATGGTCGTTTTTGGTTTCTGATTTTTAAATATTTTATTTATATTTTCTTAAGAAATGAAAAAAGTGAACATAAGAAAAGAATCAAACTCGAAAATTTAATTGAATGAAAAAAACTATTAAAAAAGGAAATTTAAAAGCAATGTTAACGGTAATAAATTACAAATCAATAATTTTCGAAGCTTACTCTTAAATCTAGAATTTTTATTCATAAATTCATTATTCATTTTAATTATTTACAAATACTTTTTTCGCCAAAACATTTTTCAGCATAATTTCAACACATTTTTGAAAAGTATACATTTTTTTAGAACAGTTAAAAAAAGACAAAAGTTGTGTAACAAAAACAACAAAAACGTTTGTCTCTGCTTTTTTTGTTTCACAATTATTGTCTTTTTTCAGCATTGTAAAAAATATTTTAAGGAATTATTATTCTTTCTGCAATGTTGAAAAAAGACAAAAAATGTGAAACAAAAACGCACAGATAAATGTTTTTCACTTTTTTTCGATTTCCTTTGTGAAGCCCGTGTGCGACAAACGAAAATTTTTTGGTAGTGTGTTTTTGAATATTTTATAAAAAATTTCAAGTTTAAAATTATTTTTATAACATAAAATGATTGTTACCAGGGGTGTGCGTTGGTTAGTTTTGCAGTAACGATAACATAATAGAGCGTGTTAAGACTTTATTTTGTTATGCGATTGACAAAAAAATTCGGTTAAAAAGAAACAAAGTTTATTCAAGCGATGTTAAAGGTTTAACATAAAAAATTTGGCAAAGTGTTGACCTTGTTATGATTGACCGATGTTAAACTTTAACGAAGGTCGTTAAAGCTTTAACAACATATTTTATTTTTTTTTGTATTTTTAACACAGGTTTTATGTTTTTTTAAGATGATATATAAATTCGTAGAATTTATAAAGATTAAAAATTATTACTGAGGTAATCTTTAAGATATTGACTATTAGTATTTGAAAATATTAAACATGTTTTTTTATAGGTTATAAAACGGACAACGTCTTCAACTGCAGAATCTTAAATGCTATTTGATTGTTATAGCATTAAAAAAGATCCCAAAATTTAGATATGTTTTTGAGAAATTCGTAGAATTTATAAAGATTAAAAATTATTACTGTCAATGTCACAAGAAAGAAGATAAAAAATAGCATATAAATTTTTGTCTAAATTTAGGCAACATTAATACTTTTTTTCTATAAGTTGTGCCCTAATATTTTTTCTTATTGCATCATCTTTATATTATTTTTACATATCAACACAGTGATGGTAAAACGGAAAAAAAAGCAGACTTGCAACCATATTTTTTAGACTGTGGTTAGCACATATATATTTTTCTCTGTCGGTTGATTTTATAAATATATGTGTGTTCTCTCTCTCTTCCGATGACAGACTTTTTGTTTGACGAGCATTATTTTCAATTAATCGATTTTCGCATTTGGAATATGCGACTTTGGTGAACGTTTTTAGACTTGTTTTTATTAATTTGTGTTTTTAAAAATTTTCTTCGGCGTATACGTTTGGTGCTATCTTTAACAATAATTTGATTCAGCATTTACTTTGCATAATAATTAATAATTTTAGATGACGACAAAAGATGATTACTTTTTTTTAAAAGATAAACAGCAATCTTATGCCACTGTTGACTATTCTCAGAATTCCAATTTTAATTTGAACCAAAACAATAAATGGCCTTCTTTTACCCTTGCTCAATCTAAAAGCAAATCATTCAAATATGAAAATCATGGTAACAAACTGCTGCAGTCCCGTAGCAGCAAAAAAGTTTGCATCATAAATTACATGTTTGATTCCAAAATGTGATAGATGGTAGAAATTTTTGTCAATGTTAACTCATTTGGCTATGGTTAACAACTTAAAAGATTTGATGGCAGAAGTCTGCCGAACTCCTGGGACTCCAGCAGCATTAAATTATAAGAAATTACATTATATGACAAAAGCAGAGAAATAAAAAACAATGAATATTACAATGAATCCTCCAGATTCTCTAATTTATCACTTTATTATAATAATAAAGATGAAAAAGCTAAAACGTGTTGGAAGAAGAATGGATCTTCAAATGCCACAAATAATAGCACCCTTTCCCTCCATATTGCTGATTATGAATTTACAATTGAATCAAAAGTTACACCAAAGGAAAATGCTAAAACTAATGCTTCTGAACAAAAATGTAATTTAATTCAACAATGGAAATCTGTAACAAAAGCATGGTTCCAAAAATCACAAGTAATATTTATATTATGTAAGGCCGAATTTCATTTTATATCTTTAGAATGTTTTTGAAATACCTCGGCAGCAAGAAGCTCGGGATCGGGAACCTGAAATTTTAAATTTTTCATCATCCCAACATTTAATTAGTCCAAATGAGCAATTTGATTCTTTTAATATGCCATCTTTTTTGCAACCTTCTGAACCTCAACGAGATTTATCGCAAGATTCTGCTATAATTGATCCACAATTATCAAATTCTGCTATAAGTGATCCACAATTATCAAATTCTGCTATAAGTGATTCACAATTATCAAATTCTGCTATAAGTGATTCACAATTATCAAATTCTGCTATAAGTGATTCACAATTATCAAATTCTGCTATAAGTGATTCACAATTATCAAATTCTGCTATAAGTGATTCACAATTATCAAATTCTGCTATAAGTGATCCACAATTATCAACGCCTGTTTTTAAAAAGGCAAGAACTGGATTAACAGATGATGATAAAACACGTATAATGGAAAAGCTCTCAAAAAATGAATATTCTCTTAAAGGAATTCAGGATGAAAAAGATATTATGCAATTTGTTACAGAAGGAAAAATACGAAAAGCTGCATTGTGCACAGTATGTAAAGCTCTATTGTCTGCAAAAAGTGGCGGAAGCATAACTTATCATCGAAATCAATGTACAAAAATGGTTGGAGTTATTCATCGAGCTCCTTATCCTGTTAATGAAGAAGATCGAAAAGTAAATTTTAAATTATAAGAATAAGAGATATCTGAAATCTGATGTCGGTAATAAATTCGAAACATGATTCCCTTACCTCCGAAATCAACCATCTTTAGATTCAGATAAGATAAAAGTTTTTCATTTGGCTTAAACTCTGCAACCCCTCCTCGTATAAAAAAATTTGGTTTAGGCAATTGTTAACAAAGTTCTTTCATGTATTGTCACAAATTATTTGCCAGCTGCATTATTTAATAATCATGTATTTCTCGATTTACTTCAAACTGTACATAACTTAGGTTTTAAAGTTGGATTTGATTCGGGGAGGAATTTGAATGCCAAGGATGAAGTTATTTATGGCCCAGCATCAATTTGTAAAATTATGGTAAAAAATTTAAAAAAAAATTTTGTATTTTTTTTCTTTTAGCCCCATCGTACAAATATTCGACGTACCCTTGATCGTACTGTACAAGAAAAATCTCTAAATCTTGTTGAATTTATTCAATCAAATATTTCTGATATCGGTGGTGCTTTAACTTGTGACATGACATCAAAAGTATATCATTATGTTGGTTATTCTTTTCACTTTATTACACGTGATTGGAAGCTCGTCTGGCATGTGTTTTTAATAATTATTCTTTGATATTTATCTCGTAATTTCAGTTTACCAGTCGGTATGAAAGAATTTAATCAAAGACCAAATGCAACAAACATTTTGGATGACACTGTAATCCTTTTAAATGAATATTCAATTCTTTTAAGTGAATTAAGATTTGTTACTGATGAAGGCAGTAGTATGGTTGCTGCTTACAAAGATTTAAATCAAATAATTTGCGTTGATCATGGACTTAACACTGTTGTTAAACGTGGTCTTGATCCTTATAAGGAAACACGTCAGATGCCAATCCGCTTAACTCCAGCTTCAAAAGCGGCTGTCGAAGAACTGAATGGCTTGGTCAAAGATGTTAAAAGTCTTGTACAATATGTTAAACGAAGACCTAATATTAATACTCGTTTGGATTTACGATTAATTCTTGATGCTGATACCAGATGGATGAGTAAATTACATATGGTAAAAATTTTGATAATTTTTAAGTTTTAAATAATGATTATGTACGTATATAGGTTAAACGTGTTCTTAATATGTCTTCACAAGATACAATCAAGCTTCGAGAATATTTAAATATTGAAGATCCTTCAATGTTAGAAAAGTTTGATTTGATCCGACATAAAAGTGACAAGCTACAAATACTTGTTGATGTTTATCAACCATTTTTGGAAGCTATGCTTGCTATGGAAGCCGAAAATCAACCAACTTTATTCCTTGTTCCCATTTATTATTCAAAACTTATAAACCATTTAAATGAGGCAAAAGTTTCATCAGATACTACTAAAGCTGGGTTAGCTGAATCTGTCTTAAAAGTTATGGAATACAAAAAAGATGTTTTGTTGACAGATGATCATTTTATGGCTCTCATGCTTAATCCTAAACATAATGGATTAGTTGAAAAACTTATGACACCTGAAAAAGTTGATGCGTTGTTTAAAAAGATTTCGGAAGAAGGTGGAACAATTAATGGGGAAGCAAATCCCAATGCTGCAAGTGATTCAACGAAATTTAATTCTCGAAAACGTCAACGCCATCAAACTACCATCGATAATGAATTAGATGAATACATTGAAATTTCAATTCCAACGGATTGTGAAAATTTTTGTTTATTATCATGGTGGAGAGAAAATAGTATTCGATTTCCACGATTATCAAAATTAGCAAGAAAATATCATTCAATCCCAGCTTCTTCAGCTTCTGTGGAACGGTTGTTTAGTGTTTTAAATATGCTTACACCAGATGAAAGATTAAGCTTGACTCCTGCAGCTTTAAGCAATATGGTTAAACTTAGAGCTATTATGCGTGTTTTTCCTTTAAATTAATTTTGTTTTTTTTAATCATTTACTTTTATACCAAATATTTGAAAATAAAATGTTAAATTGATAATAATGCAGAAAAACAAACATAAATTTTGTTAATGGTTTAACCTTAGTGGTTAAGGTTTTAACCTAACATTTTCGTGAGCGTTAGTGAATGGAATGGTTAAACGTTAACTGCTTTTTTTTTGTTTGTCTAATGACTGACGCACGCACACTTGAAAAAAAAATGTCATTCCAATTTGTAACAAAAAAAAAAAGCGTGCGTCATGTTTTTGACTGACGGCTTTTTGACTAACCGAACGCACAGCCCTGATGTTAAGTTTAGAAAATCCAAAAAAATGTTTTTTAATACTTGCTTATAAAATGTTGAGATTTTGTTTAAACCAGGGATGAGAAATGCGGCCTAAAACTGATGGCCGGCCGGCCGCCCGCATTTCTCATCCCTGGTTTAAACATTGATTGTGGGTATGTAAAATAACATCACAAAACATAATCAGAATATTTTGAATGTTCAACTTTGAATGGGAAAAATCACGCCTCAAAAAACCTTAATTTATGCAAATTGAATATAAAGTTCATAGGCATACAAAATATATGTTTCTGATAACTTTGAATGTTTTGTATTTCTAATTTATGCAAAGCTGTTTTATGGATTTTTGTTGACATTAAAAATGTATGGAATTACTTGAAACTCAAAATTTAGACAACAAGTCTTCAGCCGTTTTAAATCAATAAAAATTTTGAAAAAATTTGGCCATTTATTATTAATTAATTTCTGGTAGAATTTTTTGACAAATTTTAGTAATAAGTAAT
>CABFKP010002447.1:0-11660 GCA_901779475.1 Panagrolaimus davidi
ATATGCATACTTTTTAGTTGTACTGCCGGATGCTGTTTAATTCCATTTTGTGTTAATTCATGTAAAGATTGTGAACATTATTGTCCAAGCTGTAAAAGCTTCTTGGGAAAATATAAACGACTTGGATAAACTTACATTTGTGTATTTTGTGAAAATTGTCAAATTTGCATTGTTTAATTTTAAAAGGTTGTGATTTTGTTCATTTATTTTTGTGCTAAACTTATTTTTGCATTTTGTGAATAAATTACGTACAATTTTTATCAAAATAAGAAACAATTTATACGCAATGAGATAAAATATTTGTTTTTATGAAGGATTTAGGTATGATTATGTTTTTGATTGTTCTATTAATAATTACGTGTCGAATTAATATATGTTATAAAAATAAAGCTACGATATTAAAATACCTTGTTGACAGAAATGTCCCATTAATATTTGCTGAATAATATTATATTATAAGTCAGGTTGAGAGAAACCCGTTTTTGGTTTCGGGCTAAAATTCTGTATGAAATAGAAGTTCAGCTACGGAATACGGTAACAAAAGATGAAAATTTTTTTACCTAATTTAAATATTTTTGCTTTTTATTGCTTAAATGTATGCTAGCTTTGGCAAAACCAAAGAATTTTTCCCAAATTCAAGGTGTTCATATTTTTCCAAGACAAACATTAGCAGAAATTACAGTAAAATTTATGAGAAAACTGGTAACCAATTTGCGCAATTCGGTAGATTTTTTTAAGAAATGGACTATATTACTGTTCCCCGTTTATCCAGAAAACCGCTTCCAGTTCTATCAACTTGTTAGCTTTTCCTATTTTCATTAAAATGATGACTGTGCAACTTTTATATGATAAGATAACAATGAAAAGGAGATTATATTCTCCTTCTGTTTTTTGTTTTTCATTTTGCTTTTTATCATTTAACATTTCCGCTTATTGATCAATAACAAGAAATTTTTCTTTTTACTTTCTTTAAAATTTTGTTTTTGTTGGGCTTATTTTTTTTGTCAACGCAGCCTTTTCTGGAGTGAAAAAATAAATTAAATTATTCAATAAAAAACCGATTGTTAAATTCAGATCGGTGACAATGGCAAATGAATATGATACCGACGAGGAAACCGAAGAATGCGACGACGTAAATGTTACACTTGATGGTGTTAAGAGTAACAACGTTAAAATTAATGGTGCTGAGGGTAATATTGTAGGTAAGCATAATGAAGAAAAAAATCAATAGTTATAATAATTTTTAAGCACCTTTGTCTTTTTAACTCGAAACTTTTATACCTTTTTATTTTAGCGGTAGTTTGTTCCAAATCTGCGTTGAGACACTTTTTTGAACCAGACGAAATTAGACCTTCAGAGTTTGGTTATTCAGGAAGTGGAATTCCAGTCACTGTCCTCGCCTTTGCAGTCAATGCAAAAAACATTCGTCCAGGAAACATAAAAAAAGTATGTTTAAAACTTTTTTAGAGGATTGTTTTTTGTCAAAGCTACACTTATTACATACTTTTTTAGTTAACAACAACTACGCTATTAGAAGATCCTGTAACGTTCGATAAAAAAATGAAGACTGAATTTCTTCGTGCTTTTAATGAAAAATCGTAAATTTTTATGCAATTATAAGTAGTAATTTTAATCACAACTTTTTTATAGGAGATCCGGCGAGATTGACAAGACTGAGGAAGATTGCGAAATGGTAATTAAAATTGATGCAAAAGTTAAGGCATGGAAGCATACTTTTGAAAACGTAAGTAAAAAGGTTTAAATTGACAAAAGGGCACTTATTGAAAATCTCCCCTTTTTCCATGACATTTATCTGCCGAAAACGTCGACAGTTTCATTTTTTCTCTTTTTTGGGAATGGAAAAATTTACATTTTAAAGTTTTTTGAATTTTTAAACTGTGAATGAAAGATCCAAAAAAGGGCGAAATTATCAGAGAGTTGTATCGAAATAATGCACTGAAAAAAAATATCTCCGAATATTGGGGATGAACCACCCCCCTGTAGCATTTAACGTCATTTTTATTCAAGAATTCATCAAAGGTTTTTAGCGTGTGTAAAATTGTAAACACTTTTAGGGGGCGTATGTCAACAGTTGTCGGATATGGGTTAAAAATCCTGCCTTTATCGTAGAAGGCGGTGTTGCACAACATTATGATTATAAGAACAGTATAACCTCGGAAGAAAATCGGGTATCAACAAGCGAAGGCGGTCCACAAACTAATTATAATCCGGCAAACTTTTCATACAAATTTGTAAATTTTAAATAAATAATAAATTTGTTTCGTTAAACAACAATCCTCAACAAGTCTGATAAAACTACTGTTACTTTAATTACATCGAAAAGAGATGGGAATTGTGATGTTAATGTTGGATAATAAATAAAATTTTATACTGTTAAGCTTTGTTTCACAACAGTTTCGAAAAAAAATTAAAACGATACAAACAGTGATGAGCTGAACTAAATGCATAAATTCTGGAAATAAGCGTATTCTGCAGCAGAATACGCTTATGTCCAGGCGTACTGTAATTCTGCAAATATCAAGTGCCGAATAATTATGATAACAAAACCAGAACGACGAATAGCTGGCATTTTGATTAACAATAAATAATATTTCAATTTTTATATGATTAAAAAGTTTAAAAAAATTTATTTTTATATAGAACATATATAAAATTTTCACACTCTTTATGTATTAAAGGATATCAGATTTCCATTGTCCCTTTATCCTATTTAATAACAATTTTATTACAAAACTAGAGCTCATTACCATTTTCATTTTTTATATGGAATTCCGTTTACCACTTCCGCCAACCTTGGTAATTTTTTGCAAAATAGAAATCGATATTTCATCGAAAGTCCAGAGCTTGAGCTAAAATGTTTTCCACAATCAGTAAGTTTTTGATTTGAAAAAATGACATTATAAATATTTAAATCAATTTTTTGACATTACACATTTCAGCTTTGGAAACATGACAAAATTCCATTCACTGACAGATATTCTGTGTCCTGAAAAATACTTCCATCTTTATTGATTCAAATGTTATTGTCTATCATAATTTAACTTCACTATTAATCAATCAAGTGTTAACACTTTCAGAATTTGCATATCTATCATTCCTTAAAACTACAGATCCACCAACGAAACAGAGTTTTTACGAAACAAAGAAAAATTTATTTGTGAAAAACGAAAATCAAATGTACAATAAAAAAATTCACGGATGTCACAAAAATGTTTACATAATTTCTTTGGAATTCCAACGAATGTTAAAATGAAACATGAGTGAACACAAAAATTAAAGTTTCCTAAAATTTTTGATACAAAACTAAGACTTTTTATCAAAAATCTCTAATTTTTTGATAATTGTTTATAAAATAGAAATGCCATTTGATACTATTTTATTCGCCAAATCAACGAGTCCTAATCACTTAATAATGAAATTTGGTTATTATTAATTAGTGATTTTTAAATCCTGATATTTCCGTTTTAAAATTCATCAAAAACGTTTAGGATTTGTAATAATTAATTTTTTTGTGATCATTTTTTTCGTAATTTAAGAAAGCCAAAAAATATTCAAACAAAGTCTAAGAAAAGCTATGTTTTTTGATTTTGAAATGAAAAACACTCTAGAAAATTTTTAGCAAAAAGTGGCAAAAAAGAAAAAGAGCAATTTTTTTCTGTCTGACATTTCAATAGAAAAGAGCAAATTTCAGAATATTGACATACAAATTTAAGACAAAACAAAATCTGGATTGGAAAAAAAAATGTGAAAAGAAAAAACGTTGATCAAAAAAAGAGAACAGCGGGTTTTTTTTTAAAAAGATTTTTTCGTATTTATTTTTAAGCGTTTTATTACTGAAGAAAAATATTTGCATATTTTAATTTAAATATTTTTCTGTTTTTTTTTTATGTTTCCATGAGTCTTTCTGAATTGCTTTCAGCAAACAATCATAGTGATATCGAAAAAGGGAAATGAACAACAAACAATGAAATGAATCATTAATAAAATAATGTAAAAACATTTCATTATCATTTAGCTAATGAACTGAAATTTTTTATCAACTTTCTCTAATTTCTTCACTGTTGTTTATAAAAAAGAAGGGCAACTTGATTTTATTTTATTTGTGAAACCAACGAGTCCTAATTCTTTAAAAATGAAATTTCGTAAGAATTTTATTTTGTCGTTGAATAAAATAATAAAATGGATATGTTTTTATTAAACACCGATAATATTTGTCTCTTTAATATTCATCAAAAAACGTTTTAATTTTGTAATAATTAAGTTTGTTTTGTGTGATTCTTTTTTCATATAAAACTTATTCGACCAAAATAAATGAAAAAACAATATATAGGAATTAAACAGCTTTTATTACTTTATTTTAATTTTTAGTTCAGTGAAGTTCAAATCATTTACATTTTTTTACTAATGATTTCGTGCATTATTCGGATAAGGATGTAACCATTTTTAAGCGAATTGTCCCGTTTTTTTATGCCAAATACTTATTTTGTTGTTATTAGATGAATTTTAGCAAGTTTTAGATAACCAAAATATTCAAAAAAATTGCAAAAAAAAAGCCGCAGCTTTTTCTGTAAAAAAATTGCAACCAAAAATAAAAAAGAAACGAGATTTTTTCGAAATTTGTCACTGAAGAAATAATTTTTATTTCGAAATATGGGTGGAGAAATTTTGCGGCAGTGTTTAAATAAATATGTCTTTGCATAAAAATGCAACAGCACTGAAGAAAATTTTCTTTTTTAGCGTAAGCGATTTTTTATTTTTTCTATTATTTTTAAAAGCTCGTTTGAATATTTGAGTTTTGTAAAATGTTTTTAAAGGTTTGAATATTTGAGTTTTGTAAAATGTTTAAAAATTAATATTTGAGTTTGTAAAACGAATTGAAATATACCCATAAAGAATAATTGGAATTTTCTACCGTAATCCAGGGGATACGATGACATAATGGAACTTAATGAAAGCACTTGGAAAAGCGTGCTGCTGTTTGAGGGATGGGAAAATATTTAGGGTGGGTTTGTAGTTATATATTCTTGTAATAGATAATATATTTTTTAATTTAAAATAAATTTCTTGTAAAAAATATTCATTATCTATTACAAGAAATATATAACTACAAATTGCCTAGTTCAACACTAATGACAGCAGAGCTTTGTCAAGTTCATCAGCAAGAATTGCTTTGTGTTGCGGCATAATTCACCTTTTTTATCATCATGGTATATTGAAAGGCCTTTTTTAAATATTGTGAGAAATCTTTTATTAAAAAAAAAATAAAAAAAGTATGTAATCTGTTTTATTAGGTCAAATATTTTTCTCAGTTATTAAATGACTTTTTTGCAAGTTCTGGAAAACTAAAATATTCAAATGAAGTCTAAAAAAGTTTTTGCATATGAAATGAAAAATATTTGAAAAAATTTGGAGCGAAAAATGCAAGGAAGAAAAAGAGCAAATTTTTTTGTCTGATATTTCAAAAGAAAATCATATATTTCGAAATGGCAACAGACAAAATAACATTTGGATGGTTGTAGCAAAGAATAAAAGTGATATAAAAAAAGAGCTGAACAGAACATTAATAAAATAATGGAAAAATATTTTTGTGTCATTAAACAAAAATTAATGCATTTTGAGTAAAAATCTTCACATGATACATTAACACATGTCTAGAATGATCAAAATTGTTAACTGATTTATTTATCACAAGAATTAAACTTTAGAAATGAATAAAAACGTTTTTTTCATATTTGTCTTTTTAAAATTCATCAAATAACGTTTTAATTTTGTAATAATTAAGTTTGTTTTATGTAATTGTTTTTTCTTATAAAACTTATTCGAGAAAAATTAATGTCTCACAATTTTACGTACACAGACAAATGTACGTTTTTACATAATCCTCATAAACATTTCTTCTTGCAATTTGCTGTTCTTTTTTCAGAAAATTGGAAGTTGTCATTTTCAAATGACAGAAAAATTTAAAAACACAAAGCGAAGCATTTTAATTAATTCATTTTTAAAGAAAATTGAACTTTTAGAATGCAGAGTTTTCTTTAAAAAAGTAATTAAAGAAAACTCTGCATTCTAATATGGGTGGAGAAATTTTGCGATCTTGTTGAAAAATTTGTATTCTTGTTTGTTCCAAAACTAAATTTGAAACAAACTAGTTAAGCGTTTTTAATTTAATTTTAATTTTAATTTTTTAATTTTTTTTAAGCGTTTTTAAAGCTTTTAAATATTTTATTATCTGTTTTTTTGATGCATATAAAAAATATGTTTGATTTAATATTTCCCTTATTTTTGTAAAAATATTTTTTGACTGAAATATTAAACACCAACACCACACAAATATACATTATTTATGATTTTTACATTTCACCCTGTTAAATTTTAAAAAGTTAATTTTTTACCTGTATTTTTATTTCCTAAAAATAAGTATCATTGTTCGTTGCTTCTCACAAAAATATCTCTGTAAAATTAAAATTCTGCAAAGTTTTCTTTGTTTGTTTTTTAAACACGCAAAAGCAATACCCGAAAAGTTTGTATAACTTTTTTGGTTGAACAAACTTCAGCTGCAAAAATGCATATATGTTTTTTGCAAAGAATTATTGCAATATTGATGAATGAATTAGATCATTTCTTGGACCAAAAAAAAATTTTTTTTCTATATTATTTTTAACAGTTAAACTTCTACCGCATTTTGTTCCAGAAAGCTTTGATTTGATACAAATGAAAAATTCTTAAAAAAATGAAAGTTGTTAAAAATTACCAAATTTCTTAGATACTTTCGATACCGGGGAATAAAACAGGAAAAAAAATGTGTTTAGTGAGGTATTTGCAATTAAATTAGAAGTAAAAACAGTAAAAATTGACAGATAAACTATGACGTTTATAAGGGGAACACTCACAATATACTTTGTGTCCCTCAACGTTTTTTACTGTAAATTTGCAAATTTCTTTTATGTTTTTTCTTTTCAAGTTGTGTGCTTTGATTTTATCTCTTTTTTGTGCGTTTTTTGTTGTTGAGTTTTCAAATTAAATCTTAGCGAATAAATCAGTTGCTAATATTTGTTTGAAAAATACAGATATAATTTGGAAAAAAAAAATTATTCGTATTTTAGATTGATTAATTTTAGTATGATATTAGTCTTAACTCAACCAGTTTAACTATTTTTTAATTTTTGGTTCAGTGAAGTTTTAATCATGTACATTTTTTTACTAATGACTTTTTGACCTGAATCATCTTCAGACGAATTGTTCTATTTTTTATGTCAAATATTTTTTTTTGAAGTTATTAAATGATTTTTTAGCAAGTTTTAGAAAACTAAAATATTCAAATAAAGTCTAAAAAAATAAAGTGTTGCATTTTAGGATATGAAATAAAAAATATTTGAAAAAAATTGGACCGAAAAATGCAAGGAAGAAAAAGAGCAATTGTTTTTGTCTGGTATTTCGAAATAGCAACAGACAAAACAACATTTGGATGGATGTGGGCGTGTGGAAAATAGAAAAACAAAAAGTCGCAAATTGTCTCTGCACGTCCTTCACAGTATTGCATAAATACAGTGAGCTTGTGTTGAGAATTTAAAAGGGTGGTGGGTGCAATGAGCGGTTGTGTTTTGTGAATGAAAAAAAAAATTTTTGAGATGGGGGGGGGACAAACTAAATAAGTACCTTTGGATGGTTGTGGGGAGTGTGAAAAGAAAAAACGTTGTTCAAAAAAAAGAAAGACAAAAGCGAGCTTTTACAAAAAAGATTTTTTCGTATTTATTTAAAGTGTTTTTTTGCTGAATAAAAATATTTGAATATTTTGATTGGAATAATTTTTTGTTCTGATATGCTCCCGTAAGTCTTTTTAAATTCCTTTCTGCAAAGAGCCAATGTAATATGGAAAAAGGAAAATGAAGCATTAACATTAACCCCGAAGAATTCATTATTAAATAATGTAAAAATGTTTTTGTGTCATTTAACAAAAATTAAATTAATTGGGTAGTAATCTTTACATAATACATTAACGCATGTCCAAAAAGATCAAATTTTTGCAATGAATAAAAACATCATTTATTTCATATTTGGCTTTTTAAAATTCATCAAATAACGTTTTAATTTTTTAATAATTAAGTTTGTTTTTTGTGATTGTTTTTTCATATAAAACTGATTCGACCAAAAGTAATGTCTCATGGTTCTACGTTCGCAGACAAACGTAATTTTTTGCATAACCCTCATAGACATTTCCTCTTGTAATTTGCTGTTCTTTTTTGAGAAAATTGGCAGTTGTCATTTTCAAATGATAAATATAAAAAAACACAAAGCAATTTAAAAAGTTTTAATTAATTTGTTTTTTTGAAGAACATTCGACTTGAAGAATGCAGGGTTTTAGATGTTTAATATCAATCTTGTTAAAAAAGTTTTATTTATTGTTGTTTGTTTCAAAATTGAATTTTTTGTGAACGTTGCTTATAGAGGATTCTAAAATATATTCAAAACAAACATGATATTTTTTTCTGAGTTTCCTAAATAGACATTTTAAGGGACCAAAAATATCGAAAAAATGATTTGTTTGTTGATTATTTTTCTTCAAGTACCATTTGATATTTACAACAAAACTGTTGAAAAATTTGTTTTTGTGTTTCTTTTTTTCAAAATGGAAAACACAAATATCATTTCTTTCTTTTTTAAATTTCTACTATTTAAATATATCTCGAAAGAGCATTCATGTCTGTGAAAAACGTGGCGAAAAAGTGTAATTCTATGTTTTTTTGAATATTTTTTGGATTATATTAGAGAAAAAGTTATGCTTTATTAATAAAGCAGCGATTGAAATAGTGTAATGAAAAAGTTATTTCATACTTTATCAATATGATAAAAAATTTATTTTTTTTTACATAAATATCTAAACATTATTTTTTTAAATAATGTTTAGATATTTATGTTTTATTTAACAAAAATTAAGTTAGTTGAATCTTTACATAATACATTAACACATGTCCATAATGATCATGGTTGTTAAGTGATTTATTCATCACAAGAATAATAATGTAATTATTTATAAAAAAATAAATAATATCCAAACTTTTTCATGACAAACTCGTCGTTTGCGATAATCAAAAATGTAATTCCTTAAGCAAGAAAAAATAAATATTGTAGAAAATATTAGATACATTAACTTTTAAAAAAACAAAAAAATTAGAACTTGTGAATATTTTTAAAAAATTTCCTAAAAAATTAGCAATTCGTACGAGAATGAAAACGAAAATGTGTTTACGGACTGACAATGTGTCCTAAAAAGAAAAGATTGAAATTTGAATTTTTTTCCGCTTATTTCCGTTGCTGTGTTACGTGCCTCAAATATAGCTGGCGCAATATAGCGAACACTGAGGCGGAATTTATAATTTTAAAACCTCAATTTTTTGTTGTTGTCATAATTTTAACGAAAACAAAATAATTAACGAAAAGCTAAAACTGTGAAAAATTTTTGGATGGTTGTGGGAGTGTGAAAGAAAAAAACGTTGTTTAGAAAAAAAGAGAAAAGCGAGCTTTATAAAAAAGAAGAATTTTTTTATAAATAAATACAAAAAATTTTATAAAAAAGATTTTTTCGTATTTATTTAAAGCGTTTTATTGCTGGAGAAAAATATTTGAATATTTTGAATGAAGTATTATACTGTTTTAATTATGTTTTCATGAGTCTTTATGGGTTCCTTGCAACAAAAAACCAAAGTGATATGGAAAAAGAGAAACAAAGCAAAATATTCCGCACCACAACATTAATAAATATTGTAAAAGTATTTTTGTGTCATTCATCAAAATTAATGCAATTTGGGTAGTAATCTTTACTTGATACATTAAAACATGTCCACAATGATCAAAAATGCATAATTTTTTTTATTATATTCGTGTGTTTTAATAGAGCAAAAACATATTAATTATAACCTCGGCAACAGCAATAAATAACTTATACAATAAACTTGTCCTAAACAAACAATAGCACAAATAACCCTGTCAAAATAATAAACTTTTTGTCAAGTTCGAAACATTCAAAAATGATAAAATAAACAATCTTTTGATTCCTTTTTCCTTTCTCGAAAATAAAGAAAATATTTTCGGCGTAAAAACTTTGTCACATTTTTTCAGAACATTGATCACACTCAAAAGCTGACAAACATATTTGCAAAAAAATACGTTACGAAAACAAAACAGTGTTAATTTAAAAAAAATTTAAAAATGTCATAGAAAAAATGAATCTTTAGGGGATAGAAAAAGCAACCTCAATTTTAGCGATGTCGATGAAATAAAAATAATTGTCAAAAAAAGTTTCAAAACATTTTTTGTCAGTGTTTTTTTGTTCAGGATCCTCGAAGCTGACAAAAAAACTTTTTTTTAATCCATTAAAAGCTTTTCGCGAATTTTCATTATCTATTTTTAACAGTGGATTTATTTACTAGTCTCTCAGATTTGAATATTTTATAATCTTTTAAGAGTTAAAACTATGTATTTTTCAAATATTCAAAAAAAATATGTGATATAAAAATTTAAGAAACATCTTCGTTTTTTTATTGATTCATTTCTTTTTTATAGCACATAAAAAGAAAGTAAACAAAAAATGCAATAAAAAAATTGTGGAATATATTTGTTATGAAAATAAAATTGTTATCTTCATAAGATTATTGTGTTAAAATTAACCCTTTATTGAAATATCAAAAAATGTAATCCAAATAAATTCGTTCAACACGAAAAAACAGCTTCGGGTCGGAGCTTTGTTGCTTTTAGAGATTTTATTTTAACGACAAAGTTGTAAACGCGCAGAAAAAATGAAGAAAACAAGACAGATGCTTTAAATGCTATTTTTGTTTTTCGTTCTTTATAGCTCAAAAAGCGTTAGTCTTTCCAAATATTATTCGTTTTTCAAAATGCCTGAAATACGTTACAATGGAAAACATTTGTTCAAAAAAAGTTTTTGTCACAGCTGGTTCTTGCAAAAAACTTCTTTGAATATTTTAGTATTTAAAACAATATTAATTTACGCTTCAGAATAAATAAAAACTTTTTGACATTGTATTACTTTAAATGAACCCAAAAATTCTTTTATATTTTAGTTAGTAACATATGAAGCTTTAATGTTACAATAATAATTAATGTTCTTTTTGGTAAGATAATTTGGTAACTATGATTTGTTTCCGTTTGTTTTTCGAGTTTGAAAATTCATGAAAAAATAATCCATAAAAAGAATTTTTTTACACAAAATATTCAAAAGACATTAGTTGATGTTTTTGCAGTTTGTTTTTTTACTATAAAAATTTTATACAACGTCCTTTCTTTATGTCATTCCAGACTGTTCAATGTTAAGACAATTTTTAATGTCAGACAAACTTTAAAAAAAGCCAGCCGTTTGAAAGAAAAAATTTCACAACAATCTTTTTAAAGCAAATAATTCAGTCATTTAAAAAGCGGTGCTTTATCTCTTGATTTGTTTTTTAAAAAAATTTATTGCTGTATTTTATATGTATCGCAGATGTTACAAATAATATTTGATAATAATAGTAAATAAATGCATTTAAAATATATATTATATTTGTTTTTGGGATAATGATTTTGTTTCTGAAAAAAGCAGAATACAAATTGTAAGAAAAACAGAAGTTGTAATAAGAAAAAAGTCA